>PVKS010038159.1:0-18121 GCA_004027875.1 Aplodontia rufa
TTATTCCCCAACCTAAGTAATCTTTAGAAAAGGTGTTCAGAGTTCACAGAGGTTTACTTTTATATTGAAAATGGAGCAAGTCGGAAGTCCTGTGAAGTGTTTGGAGCCTGCCTCCAAGCCTGTCCAGCCGCAGGTAGACTCCTACCCCGAGGCCTCGCTGGCGGTTCAATGGGTCTTTCCTGCAGCGCTCAGCCTGCACTTGCTGTCGAATGGCCAGGTGGGCCGTCTGATGTTGGTAGGTGCCTGGGTGCTTTGGCATGAACACCCTGCAGGGATGGTGTGGGCTGGCGCGGTGGAGGTGCAGGCCGCATCAGCGCTTGCTGGAGGAGGAAGCCTGCAGAAGGTCGCCTGTAGCCTCTCTCCAGATGAGCTGGATTTTCCCCTGTGGTCTGACTTCTGCGGTTTAGAAGCAAGGTGCATTCTGAGAGTTGTGCTGTTATGTAATAGCAGCTGTGCTGTAGAAGTCCCCGCATCAGTCACACTGGTAAGTAAAACCCTGGCGGACAAGGTGTCTCAGAGTTGGGGTGCTCCATTGGGGTTCTCTCTCTAAATAAAAGACTTGGAAACTTTTTTTTTAAGAGACAGAGACAGTGTGTGTGTGAGAGAGAGAAAATCAGTTTTATTTAGTTTTTCATGTGACTTTCGTTGCTTGGACACATTGTTGTGTACGTGGTGCTGGGGTTTGAACCTGCGTGCTCGTGCATGCGGGGCCAGCACCGTAACCGCTGAGCCCCAGCTCCAGCCCCAGGGTTTGGAAACTTGACAGTGAAGTCATACTTAGATGCAAGGCCATCCGCACTCTTAATGGCCGTCCTCTAATGATGTGACCTCTTTAATAGCTCAGGGACTTTCACTAACTCAAGATCATCATGTGAATGTCAGCACTGTTTAGTGCCTCGTCGTTCCTGTGGGGGACAAGGAAAAGGGCTGCCACGTATCAGCTCTAACCTTTGGAGATGCCCCAAGGCCCAGAGAGTGGAGGAGCCCAAGAGGGACTGAGGCTGTGGTTTGAGTGACCCTGGAGAGCTGAGTCCCTCCCCAAGAGCTGGTAGATAATTGGGCTTTTCATGTGAGTAGGAGTTGTGGCCACTGATCCTGACTCCGTGCACCTACTGTGATCCTGCCTGTAAACCCCATCGACCGTCCGGTCGAGTGTGTACTGTGACGGTCTTCTAAGAAAGCGCCGTGATCCGTTCCCTCACGCTTCCGACACTCATGGGGCCTCCTCTGTGTTCACAAGATAAATCCCACCTCTGAGGCTGTTTTCTCCTTGCTTGCTTTACACTCAACCAATCCAGAAAGCCACAAATTGATAGGAGTTAAAGGAGAGCTGTGCGGCAGTTCCTTACTAACTCGAAGCACTTCATAGCCCGTGAGCCAGATGGCCACGCAGGAGATTGCTGTGGCTTGGATCCTGCGTGTCCCCCAACGCTTGGTCCCTGGCTGACCTGCTACTGGGCTGGCAGTGGTGGTGAGGTCAGCGGGCGGGCGCATGCCCCAGAGCCTGTGCTGGGACCCTAGCCCCTTCCTGTCTCCTGTTCCTCTTCCTGGCCGCTGTGATTGCAGCCACCTGTGTGCCCTGCTGTGCTGTTTGGCCTCGCAGCAGGCCCAGAGGGAGGCCAGGAGCTGAAGCTGATCCCTTCCAGGCAAAGTGGCCTGTGTTCAGGTGTCTCGTCCCAGCAGCGGAAGCTGTCACGATAATGAACAAACACATTTCCATAGGACGCTTCTTCTTAGTGGGATTCAGTTTTACTGAATTGCTTGAAGAGGTAATCGATAAGCCTGAATGTCCCGAGTCATGGACATGTATTTAGGTGTCCATGTGCTTTTTCTGGATCACTGAGAATAGTTCTTGTTGACCAAAAGACAACAGCCATGCCAAGTTTTCTTTTGTTCTTTTGTGTTTCTTTTCATTTCTTTCGTTACTAAGAAAATGATCAATGTACTATTGATTTCATGATCCAAGTCAAGAGGTCTATGAAAAAATCATAGCAAATGTCAGTGCACATAGCTTTAGAAGCATTCCAACATATAGAATCCATATAGCATAGAAGCTTATAGTATTTGCCACAGAAAACCAAAGTATGTTGTTAGACTTGATTTGCAGGATTATTCTATACAGAACACACAAAAATCTACATATCTGTGCTGGGAGAGACACAGGGACACCTAAATAAAGGTACCATGTACTTTGATAAGAAGAGTCCCTAATGGCCACGCCACAGTGCTTGCCAAATCTCATAGGGTTGAAACAGCGGAACTTGACAAATTAATGCTGCCTTCATATGACAGAAAATGTGTTGAAAGTCCTCTCTTCAACTCAATGCCCTGCTTTCCCTATTTTACCACCTTGTTTCCTTTAGAACCTTTAATGACCTTTAAAATTGTTGGGTCGGGGGCTGGAGAGGTGGCTCAGTGATAGAGCGCTTGCCTGGCATGCACAAGGACCCGGTTTTGATCCCCAGCACCACAAGCACAACTAAGTGGAGGAAAAAGAGAAACCAGGTACAAAATAAACTACCTCTCTTTCTCTAAAAAAGAAAAAAAATTACTAGGTTTTGCTTCCCTTTTCCTTCCTGAATAATAAAGTCCACAATGGGCAAGGATGAGCAAAATCTGATTTGTTGATTTTTGTATCTGCAATATCATCCATGCCTGGCATATGGTTGGGATTCAACATGTGACTTCGAAACAAATCAAAATTAAGTTTGAAAGTGCTGAGCTCTGGTATAAACCTACAGATTCAAGACCTACAGCAACCTGAAAGCCCTGCCCAGACATGTCATGAACTATATAAACTTGATAAAAATGTCTTGTGAACACAATAAGACAATGCATTACTTATTAGGGGAACAAAAATTCAGATGAAAGTAGATTTATCTCCAGAAGCTAGGAAAGTGAGAAAGAAGTTCTGAAATAAATGCCCACCAGCATCCTATATCTACTGTCAATCTTCCGTAAGGAAGGTGAAGAAAAAGCATTTTCAAATTAAGGAAAAGAAAGAGCCCACCGGTAGGAGACCTGCTGTAAAAGAACTGGAACAGGAGGAGATATGGCACCAGAGGAAAGAAGAAAAGCCCTGAAATGAATGAAAGCATCAGAAACGATGATTCTGTGAGTCGCTTTTAGTCCTAATGCTAACAAAAGGTGCGGTCCCCTCCTCCACGTGAGCAGCCAGCTCCCCAACGCTCTGGGCGCCAAGTGGGTGTCCATCCTGCATTTTCACCCTGACACTAACGAACCACACTGAGCCCCAGAGCCCGCGGGCCAAGCGCTTAGTTCCACAAGACGCACCACTTCAGACGCTAGCTGCCAACTTCTGGCCTGCGTTTCTGACTGGGATAAATTGGAAATTTCCATGAACTCTTCTCCCTGGGCTCCAGCAGAGCTTACAGAACTCTGAAGCACTGCATTACAAGGATATGATAAAGGGCAGAGCGAGTCTCTGTCTAAAGTGGTACACAGGCGAGGTCCCGAGGGGCCCCAGCTGCAAGAGCTCCATCCACGCAGATGGAGCACACCACCTTTGGCATTTGGAAGTGCTTGCCAGCCTGGAAGGGCTCTGCTAGTAAATGACCTGCAACAGTTTCAGGGGGAAAGTTTACTTTGAGGGCTCACGGTTTCAGAGGTCTTAATCCGAAGAAGCCGGCTGCATTCCTCGGGCCTGGGGGTGAGGCTGTACAGCATGGCGGCAGGGGTGGCTCCAGAGTGACAAGCAGCTGAAGTTGTCGTGGGAAGCAGAGCAGAGAGCAACTCCAGCCAGATACAGAATCTACACCCCAAATCCCCCCTCCCCCACCCGTGACCAGCTGCCTCCAGCCGCACCCAACCAGCCTACAGGCTGAGAGGCTCTTAGAACCAATCATCTTGCCTCAGCCTTCCTGAATTGTCACACATGAGCTTTGGGGGGACACCTCACATTCAAACCATAAAAAACTCCATTACATATTCACATTGATTAAATCTGTTGCTATTGGTGGTTAACTCAATTTCCATCCCTTCTCAGAAGATGGGGTTTGGCTGGGGTTGAAATTGCCAACTCTCCAATCAGATGATTGGTTTCCCTAACAACTGGACCCTTCTGGAGCCACCAAACGTAACCTCATTAGCATAAACCTAGGAATGCCTGAAAAGAGCTTATTATGAATAACAAAAGAGTCTCCTCTCTCACCTATTACTCAGGAAATTACAGGGTTTTGGTATTTCTTACATATGCTTGATCACTTTAGGATCAGAAAAGTTGGAGAATTCTTTGTTGAAAAATCCACATATTTGATATCAGAAATGTTAGGGGTAAAAACAATAGGAGTAAAGAAACCTATCTGGTGATTCAGTTTCTTCATTCAACTTGAAGTGGTAAAATGCTGACTCTGAGTAGATGCTTAAAAGTTAATTATGTATAGTGTCATCCTTTGAGCCACCACTTCCCAAGGAAATAATTAAAAACAGAACACTACAAAATGTTTAAATAATCAAACAATCAAAAAAATAAAATAATCAAACAAGAATGCAGTAAAGAGAAAATGAGACAAGTAACATGGTAATCCTGAAGGCAAACCCATCAATAATTATATTGATGTTAAGTGGTCTAAGCATTCCAATAAAAAGGGGTTGTCAGAAAAGAATTTTTAAAAAAGAGAGAACCCGGTTGGTTCTATGCAGTCTATAAAAGTAAAATGATGGAATCCACCTTTCACTTTTTTACTGAGCACCAAAATACTTTAAGCAAAAACTGACAGAAAGGAATGGAAAAGTAGATAATTGAGCAATAACTCTGGGAATATCCCACTTTCAGTAATTGTTAGAACAGCCAGACAGAAAAGCAACCAGGAAACGGCAGACTTGTAAAAGACCACAAACCAGTTAAACTTATCAGACGTCTGTAAGACACCCTACCCGACAACAGAATGCACTTTCCTCTCAAGTGCACGCAGAACTTCTCTCCAGCATAGAGCGTATGTTAGTCCCAAGTCTTCAACACATTGAGAAGGATGAAATTATGTGAAGTATGTAATCTAGCCACATTGGAATAAATTTAGAAATTAAAAGCAGAATTTTTTTTGAGAAACATCCATATTTGCAAATTTTTAAATAGACTGATAAATATCCAATGGGTCAAAGGAGAACTTAATAAGGGAATCTGAAAATACTCAAAACTCTGACATGGATGCAAATGAAGATTCAACATGCCACGTTCATGGGATGCATCTAAGGCAGAACTGAGAGGGAAATTCATAGCCGTGAATGCCTACGTTAAGAAGGAGGATCTCGAGTCAGTAACCTGACCTTCCACTTTGACACACTGGAAGGAAGAGCTTACCAAATCTAAAACAAGCAGAAGAAAAGCAGGAATAGAATTCGGAGTGAAGCTAGCAAAATGGAGAGCCCAAAGACAGTGGAGAAATCAATGAAATTGAAAACTGCTTCTTTTCAGAAAACCCAACACAAGAGTAAACCTAAGCTAGATTGACCCCCAAAAGGCTCAGATTACTATAGTTAGAAATAAAAGAACATCGCTTCTGATCTTATAGAAATAAAAAGGACTAAAAGAATACTATGGATAGCTTAGAGGAAATGAGAAAATGCTTTAGAAATAAACTACCAAAAGTGACTTAAAAAAAAGAAAAGAAAATTTAGATATATGTATAATAAACCGAGATTGAATTACTAACTTATTATAAAAAAGTTATCAACAAAGAAAAAGCCCTGTACCAAATGGCTTCACCACTAGATTCTATCAAACTTGTACACTGAAACTATGAACTGTGATGAAAGAAATTAAGAAGACTTGAACAAAAAGGAAATCTGTTTCATATTGAAAGACAGTATTTCCCAAATTGTGCTATAGATTGAACACAATCTCTATTAGAACCCCAGCTGGTATTTTTTGTAGAAATTAACAAACTGATTCTAGAATTCATATAGAATTGCAAGAAATCTAAAATAGCTGCAACCGTCTGGAAAAGAAGACTGACTAAAGTAGCACCCATACTTTCTGATTTTAAAATTTAGTACAGTGCAGCGGAAATCAAGAAGAGTTTACTGACACAAAGACAGAACTGCAGGTCAATGGAACAGAGCTGAGAGTCCAGAAGGCAGTCCTTCCATTGCCATCTTCAACAAGGGCGTCAAGACCGTTCACTGGGAAGAGATGGCGCTGACAGATGGAGTGACGCTCGACTCTCTCGCACCGTATACAAACGTTGACTCAAATTGAGCCAAAGACGTAAAGAAAAGACCAAAAACTAAAACTTGTAAATCAAGGGAGTAAATCCTGGCGACCTGGGATTTGGCAACACATTCTTAGGTAAGTTACCAAAAACCTGAGGAGTAAAAGAAAAAAGAATAGGTAATTTCAGCTTCGTCAAAGTTAGGAACTATTTGGATTCAAAGAACACAGAGGAAAGTGAAATGAGAACCCTTGGAATATGAGAGGTCAAAATGTGCACGCATTTAGAATATGCGAAGAAGTCTCACAACTCAGCAACGATGATGATCAGAACCAATTAAGGAGGAAGCCAGTTAAGAATTTATGCCAAGAGGACACACAAATGGCCAACCGTGCATGAAGAGGTGGGTGGACATTACCAGTCATCAGGGAGAAACAAGTGAAAGCCCTGAGTGGCCGTCATCTGCCCTCCCCTAGGATGGCTGGAGTGGAAAGTCCCGATGGAGACTGTTGGTGAGGTGTGGAGAAACCAGCCCAGCCGTTTGGAAATAGCTGAGTGGGTCCTTGAATTACTGGCATGGGGCAGGACCCTACGGCCAAACAACCCCACGGGTCCTATATGCTTGGGATAAATGAAAGCATACGTGTACACAACAGTTTGCACGTGGATGTCCGTGGCAGCGTTGTTTATATTAGCCGAAGGTGGAAACAACCCCATGTCCGTGAATGAATGCAGGACCAGCAAAACGTTGTGGATCCATCAGTTGGTCCTTTGGCCATAAAAAGGAGCTGAGGGCTGATGCATTCTATGGCTGGGACCAAACTCGAGAACTTTGTGACACGAGTGAGAAAGTGATTTGCAAAGTCCATGTGGTCTGTGCTTCACATATGTGGGAGCCCAGGACAGGCAGATCCAGGAGGCAAGTGGGGCCAGGGCCCTCTCCGGCAGCACATGGTGGTGCCCACCGCCATGGTACTTCTTTTCGAAGAGATGAAAATGTCCTAGCATTGTTGTGATGCTCACATGGCCCTCATATTCTAAACCCTTGAATCACAGTTCTAGAGGGTGAACGGATGATATCCAAATTATACAATAACGTTAGACAACAGAAAAAAGAAAAAAAAAGATGTACCGTGTACAGACTAACCAAGAGTGGCTGTGTGAGTGTCAGAAAAACCAGATTCACAGTAGGGGCGATTGTCAGGGATGAAGAGACTTCGCCACAGAAGAGTTGGTTCATAAGAGGACACCTAGCAACCCTGCCAGTCACACAAAGACCCAGGAGGGAGGGGGTGAGACAAGTGCCCAATGGTGGTGGAAGGTTCCAGCACGCATGTTGGAGTCACTGGTAGAGCCCCAGACAGAAAACCAGCAAGGACATAAGCAGACCCGGCAGCAGCCTCAACAGGTCTAGCTGGCGTCTGTGGGACGTCTGGGGACTTCAGGAGACTGCACATGCTGCTCAGGTGCAGGCCGGTGGTCCTAAGGGTGTCTTGGCTTACGAAACCCTTGCCACATTTAAAATAACGAATGGTGTGAAATATGAGCATGATATTAAATTAGAAATTAATAAGAGGAGATATCCATTAATATTATTACAAGCCGGTGTTCCTGTGCTATTATAAGAAAGTCTCTAAACCCTTGGAAATGAAGCAGTACAATTTCTTAGTCCATTACTAAAAGTCTTGAGATGTTGGAAAATATCTTGAATTGGTGGAAAATGAAAACAACATATCAAAATGTGTGGGATATACCAAAGCTGTGCTTGAAAGGAATGCCATTCAGGGCTCGTATTAGGAAAAAGGGCCTCTCTAAGCTTCCACCTTGAGAACATCTAAAGAGGGAAATGCAAAGTTGGGAAGATCAGAAATCGAACACAGAAAAACAGTAGAATAACGAAACTAAAGCTGAGCCCCTGAAACCTCAGTGAAGCTCTCTCCAGTGAAAGGCGCTGACAGCAGAGGAAGAGGACAGGAGCAGAGGGCCTCCCCAGCACCCAGGCAGGGAGGGCAGACAAGTCCCCCAGCACTGCCACCTGGATGGGAAGGATGCGCAAGCTGCTCTACAGACAGCGACCACCACTGGCTCAGGAGCAAGCTGCGGGCCTGCGCGTCCTGTGTCGCCTACAGAAACTGAGTCTGCGGCTAAAAACCTTTCGGTGAAAAAGGCCACTCCAGAGCCCAAGTGGGTTCCCTGGTAAATTCCCGCAAGCGTTTGAAGAACCAATGAGCTGGTCACCTGGGGCTTTCAGAAACCCAGGAGGAAGGAGGACCCCTCCCCTGTGGCAGCGGCTCTGCAGGGTCACACAGCCAGGCAGAGGCAGCCAGGAGGGAAGATCCCTCGTGTGGCATGTCACCCCGGCAGCAGGGGTGCCAGGCAGCTGGAGTCCTGGATGTTCAGCAGTTGCACAGCAGTGTGATCCGACGGCCTAGCTTTCCCAAAGCGGCATAGGACGCTCCATCCCTGCCTGATACAATTCAGCATTGGCGCACATAGGCCAGAAGGAGAGGTCCACAGAAGCCCGCCACCAGTGTGACAGTGAGGGAGGACTGCTTCCTCCAAGATCAGGAGCAGGACAAGATGGACATGCCACTGCCCAGCAAGAGATGGAGGTGGAAGGCGTGCGGGTTCGAAAGGAGACACACCTGTCCCCCGCCACAGGTGACGGGTTCTCCATGTGTGAAATCCTGGACTTGGGACTCCATGCAGCCTCCATCCCCTCCAGATTCTCAGACTCTTCTCTCATGTTTGGTTAGTTCTGTGAAGGAGACCTCATCATCAAGAGGTAACGAAAGCTGACCCAGAGTTCCCTGGGTCTCTGTGGCCTCCAGCTTGTGCCCGAGGGTCCTGTTTGCCCCCATCCTTCCCTCTTCACACCTGCTTTCCTTCCCGGCTGCTGCAGACATCAGCTCCAGGGCCCAGATGCAGAGGAAACAGATTTACCCACTGGCTGTGTGCACCTGCTGGTTTCACTGCCTGACCCTCCGGCTCTTCATCTCAAGAGTAGGAGGAGCCATACCTACTCAGTCAGTTCATGTTGCTGGAAATGTGCTGACTTCATTATTTTTCCCATCAGAGAAAAGAGAGGGATCAACCTATTTTTTCCATCTTTTTTCTTTGCTTCAAACGCAGAGAGGAGGACTGGCTGAAATTTGCCTGAAGGCAGATGAGAGTTAATTGGGGCAGCAACTTTGGGTCAGCCTGCCTTCTCAGTGCGAGATGACTAAAGAGGTCAAAATACCTCCGCTTTCAAAGGGGCCAACTGGGCAGTGCCTCGGAGTGCAGCTGTGGTCAGACCCCTCCAGTGTCTGTGGTAAAGCCAGCTGGACCCATGCCAGCTGGGGGATGGGGCGAAGGGCATGGGTCGGGCTGGCGTTTGAGACAGAAGAGGTGCCTTCCAGGGACTGGAAGCAGAGCAGAGGATGTTGGGACACAGGGACACAGGAATGGCCGTGTCTTTGAAAATCTAAGTCAGGCAGTGTCTGGCATTGGGGTGGCCCCCTCGCCTCAAGACACTTAGGTGAATCTTAGGCAGTGTCCAGCACGCTGAGGTGACCTCTAACTGGGTCAAGCGTGGGGCAGCTCTGCACAGACAGCGCCGCTCACAGCTGAGCTAGGCTGCTCCCTCCCCTTCCTGACAGAGTGCTGCGATGTGCGCGCACACCCCTGAGGTCCTGGATGGCCTCTCTCTACACTCTGGTAATGAAAGCAACCGCACAGAAATCAAAGTGGTTCTTCAGTTTTTGAAAGTGTGCTCTCCAGCTCTCCAGAACGGATGGATTGGGGGAGACTGGCCTTCAGTTAATTTACCTTTTCTCTCTGTGATGAAGTCTCCCCAGTTCATCAAAGGCAGTGAAATTTCAGATTTTTTTTTACCAGGAGAGGCTGCAGACTCCAGTGATTCAAGCTGGGTGAGGTGGAGACAGAGCAGCTGCCTTGCCTGGGCCTGGCACAGGCCCCCTGGACAACACCTGGCCAGGAGTTCCGGGCAGAAGAGTCCCCTCCTCCACAGTTTTCCAGCACCCAGTCCCGTGCGACCTTGCACCAGGACATTGGGAGAGCCTCTGTGAGTAGCGGGCAGACTGAACGGAGGTGGGACTCAGGGTGCACTGTCTGGGGCTGAGCTGTTTTACCTCCCTCCATCTCTGGAGGTGACACCTGGTTTGCGGAGGTTGTTCAGGATTACACGAGAAAGCAGTAAACCACGCATGGTGGCTTCTCAGATCTAGCTCCCTCGTCCTCACCTGTCTTTGGAGGCACGGAGGCTGCTCCAGCAAGTAGATCCTTGCTGGGGTCTGTCACTCCTAAGCGCTGTTTGTGCAGAGCCACTTCTCCATAGGATGTAGGTGAGCAGCAGGTCCGTGTGCCCTCGGCGCCTGGAGCTGAGCTCAGGGAGGCCTGAGCCTGGGCCCCATTTCGTTGCTCAGAGTAAGGGTTCTCAACTCCTCCTTCCTGGTCTAGTATTTCCCCCTACAGGAAAAGCAGCTCGTCCATGCCCAGCGCCCAACTGCCGAGCACAGAGGTGTCACCCAGCACACGTTAGTGGGAATCGAGAGTGAACCCTGTTTGGCTTCTAGGAGGTCAAATCCCCCTGCAAGAAGAGACGGTCTCGCCTCCGGCACGCACGCTCAGAGCTGTGGCAGCATGTCTGTCTCGGTCTGCTCAGGCAACACAGCAAAGCGCCTCAGGCTGGCTGGTCATTTACTTCTCACAGAGTTGGAGGCTGCAGGGCAAGATCTGGGTGCTGGCGATTTGGTGCCCAGCGAGCGGCACCTCGCATGGCAGAAGGGGTGAAGGGCCCTCTATCATGAGGGCACTAATCCAGGGTGTGAGGCCCACCTCCCGGTCTAACAGCTCACCAAGGCCCCGGCCCATACCAGCAGCTCTGAGTGAAGAGGATGCGGACCCTCGGCCCAGTAACCATCTGTGCTGCGAGGACATTTAGCCCATTGCTAGGTCTCCTGAGGAAGCCGTCTGAGAGATTAAGACTTATTTTCGGAGAGTCAATTTTATTAATTTTGTCGTCTGGGTTTGGTTATCCTGACACTTTTATGTGGTGCTGAGGTTCACGCCCGGTCCTGGTGCATGCGCTGAGCCACCGCTCCAGCCCTGGCCTGGCTTTCGCTTTTTTCCAGTGCTGTCATCTGGGCCAAGCTCCCTAGCAGTAAGGACAGGCTGGATCCTGCCCTGGCACCAGACACCTCATTCCAGCACTGCTCTTGTCATCCTGGCCTTCTCCCAGAGGCCGTGGACACGACTCTGAGCTGGGGACACCAGGGAGAGGAAGGAGAGCCAAGCAGACTGAATGCTGGAGCTGGGGGCTGGAGGAGAGCAAGTCGGCACTGACCAAGCAAGTCATGTGGACGCTGGCTCTTGGCAGGTGAAGTGCAGGCCCCGGACCTGAGGACACTGTCCATCGCCACCTGGACACAGGCTGCTGTGCTGCTCTGCTCTCACACCAGGCCGACACCGCAGACCTCTGGCCAGATTGGGTTCCCTGCAGCAGTGGGCACCAGCCAGGTGTCCTGTGGGTCAGTTTGATGTTGCCATTGTCTACCTGGAGACGGCCAAGGCTGTGATGCCCTCCTCAGGCCTGTTCTTGGCGGTAGAGGCTCACAGAGCTCAGGGGACACAGGGGCTCATCGTCTTATTTAGAGGCTGTTAGAGGGTACAGATGCCAACGTGCCAGGGCCAGGTGAGTGGGAAGGGGCGCCACCCTCGAGCACCTCTGGGTGCTCAGCTACCAGGAGCTCCTGAAGCGACCTGCTGGGGCTTTAGGGGGCTTCCTGCTGTGCTGATCCAGGAGTGAGTCCAAGCGAAGGCTCGCAGCCCGGGTGGGGCCCAGAAGGCAGGCTGCGCACCTTCTCCTTGCTGTCTGCAGCTGCCCCTGCAGGGCTCGGTGCGGGACCCCTCTGGAAAGGGGATCTTATGATGCACTGCTGGACAAGGTGGGCCGGCAAGAGGGCGGGAGGCAGGGGCTGGGGAGACGAGCGCTTCCATGACCTGCCTTGGGGAAGAGACATCTAGGTTTCTATGGTCTGCTTCAGAGGGATCCTCAAGCTAGGAACTGAGGACAAACTGTGGGCACACATCACAAGCACAGAACGTGGGGTGTAGTGTGAATGCCTGCAGCATGGGGTTGGAATGGATGCTGCTTGTGATTCCCGAGACTCAAGGCAAGGTGTGTCATTCACAGTCTAGAGGGACATTCAGGACAGCGTCTCTAGGGTCTCCAGGCCAGGTAAAGACGGGCTCGGGCTGTGTGCCTGGAGCCCGAGGTGTGCTGCGGGGCCGCTGCTCCTGACCGGGAGTTCGGCTGCTGAGATTGTGGCAGGGAAGCGTGAAGGAAGGGGCCTGTTCCCTTCCGGTGGCAGCTGTCATGCCTAGGGACCTGCATCAGACCGCGGGAGTCCATGTCGCCTTGGGGATGGGTCCTGCGTCTGTCCTCCGCGGGAAGCAGCAGGCTGCCCAGGCTGCATTTCCTCAGGGGGCTTGAGGAGCAGCCACAGGGGCCTGTGGGGAAGAAGCACTGCTTTCTGCAGAGGAGACCAGGGAAACCTGGTGACCAGGGTTATGGGAGTGACCAGGTCCGCCCTGCAGCGGGTAGGGTGAACTCCAGGGTTAGGGAGGATCCGAAGTGAGAGGAAAGAAAACCACACCTGGATGAACATTCGCCAGGCTGCATGCGGGTGGCTGTGCTCGTCTGCGTCCGGTGCTTCCAGGAAAAGCAAGTCCATGGTGAACGTGGGGGCGACGGCCAGCTACAGCACTTAGCTCCCGGCCTGGCCCCATGCGGGCTCCCTCTGCGCTTATTCCCAGCACTTAAATGGAGAAGTCCCAGCTGTTCCACTGACCCCTGGTAAAAGTCTGCTTCAGGTCCTCAGTGGAGACGGCCTTTGGTGGATGGAGCCTCAGCTCACTGAGACAGCTGGGAGCCCAGGCCTCTGGAAGTGCTGGCAGCCAGACCTGGCTCCTGACAGCAGTGCTGGGCCTGCCTGGGGTTTGCTGCAGGTCAGGATCTGTGAACTCACAGGATCTGGGTGACAGTCAGATGCTGAAGTTGGAGGACCCAGGAGCTAGAGGAAAGCTCTCTGTTCCTTCTAAATTAGGAGTGGTGGTTTCCGGACCGGACAGCATGCAGCTGATTGGCGAGGATTGCTTCTGGTTCTGAGCTTTAGACTGCTGGGAGGAGAGCAGTGGGCACCTTCTTTCCCAGGTGGTTGCTGCCCACCCTGCTGGAGCTGCTCGAGCAGCAGGCAGCACACGGGTCCACCCTTGCGCCAGCCTCTACCCCATGCCAGTGGGAGCAGCTCCTGGGCTTCCTGGAGTCCTGCCCTCTGCTTCCCACACCAGCCTTCCCACCCTGCCGGACACTGTGTCTCTCCCTGGCCTGCTGCTCAGGACCTTTCTGGATTTCACCAAGCCCTCAGCAGGAGGGAAGCTGGACTTTCTCAAAACAGAAGCTTGCCTGTAATCCCAGCGACTCGGGAGGCTGAGACAAGAGGATCACAAGTCCCAAGACAGCCTCAGTAACTTGGTGAGGCTGTTAGTAACTTAACAAAACTCTGTCTCAAAATAAAAAGGACTGGGGATATGGGTCAGTGGTTAAGCGCCCCTGGGTTAAATCCCTGGTATCAAAACAAACAGACCCCAGAAGCTTCTGGGGTGTGAGGGGAGTTTCTCTTTCCCACAGTCCCTGGAGCCACACAGGTGTTCAGTATTAAATATAAACTCAGGTTTCTGCTTCCTCCTAAGACGTAGGAAGTCACAAAACAGTGCTACTCCCACCTGGTGAGAAGTAGCCAGGTCATCCAGCCCTGCAACTTCCCCTGAGCCCTTCAGAGAGTGTGGGGCCATGGACAAACAAGCCAGCTGAGCTCTGCAGGGAGAGACAGGAGGCAGCCTCTGCCGTATTCAAGGGATCTGGGAAGAAAGGGGTCCACTGTGCAGGGTGGAGGGACAGATCATCTAAGTCCTAAAGATCCTTAGAGGCAAGCGCGAGCCGGCCAGTCAGTTCCCAGCGCCAGGCCACAGATGTGCTCGCTGCTGTTCTATGCTTGTGCCCTACCTGAGGACTGCAGGGCAGCACCTGGACATCAGAGCCCCTCGGAGGCATGCAGGTGGTGACCTGTGGTCCCCTGGAAGCACAAATGTCACCCTTTTCCCTTTCCCGTTATGGCTTTCTGCCAGTACGCAAAATCCTGAAGCCCATGGGGAAGAGCACTTGAACCCCTGCAGAAAGACAGAGGGGAAATGGAAATGTGCCACCGCAGGCTGATCAGAGACAGGCTGGTGGCTGCCGTGAAGGAGGGCAGCGGAGCCCACACCAGTCGCCCTCCTCGGCCAGGCTTCAGGGCTCACCCAGGACCCGGGACAGGGGAAACCCCTCCTTCCACACCATGACAGCAGGTGATGCCCTCAGTTCATGGGGAAGAGCGAGAGCCAGGAGATTCCTCTGTCTGGCAGGGCATGAGGGCACCGCAGGAGGAGGAGTGGAAAGCCCAGCAAGGCCTGCCGCAGATGCACTGTGAGTGGGGTTTGCAAAAACGAAGCCCAGACCCAGTTTCACTCCTGACCAGACTGGCAGCCACCTGGCTCCCCACACCACACGTGCAGCTTTTTAAAGGACATACAAAATGTTTACTGGCGGGCTGGAGTGGTGGCTCAGCAGTAGAGCACTGGCCTGGCATGTGCGAGGACTTGGATTCAAACGGCAGCACCACATGCACAGCTAAGTGATGGAAAAGCCCAAACCAAATGAAAAATAAATAAAACGGATTCTTTAAAAAATAAAACAGCCATGATAAATATATTAGATGATCTTCAGGAAGCAGTATATAGCATGCCTCAACAGATGGGGAACTTCAACAGAGACAGAAACTGAGGATGAGTGGGAATGTTGGAAATAAAACAGATGCAGTCGGCTATGAATCATTCCTTTGGCAGGTTTATCAGCAGACTAGTCTCAGCTGAAAAACGATGAAGGAGCCTGAAGGTAGGTAGGTCAACAGAAATCATATGCACCAAGAAAATAAGAGTGGGGAAAACCCCGTGTGACAGGGAATCCAAGTGCTGGGGACAGCATCAGATGACCTAATACACACAGTGGAAGTTCCAGAACGAGATGAGGGACAGAGCAGAAGAGAGAGGTAAGCAGACAATAGTGAAGAATTTTCCAAATGTAATACCAGGCAGCAGACCCAGATCCAGGAAGCTCCAAGAATCCTACATTGTATACAAAAAACGAATCGAAACCTTAAACCAGAGAGACCAAAGATGTCGCATCATAGTCAAGCTGTTAAAAAGCAAAGATAAGAAGGAAATACAGGAAGCATCCAGGGAGCTAAAGCAAGAAGCATTGCACCCAGGAAGCAGCACAGCGATGGCAGGTTTCCTGTCAGGTGTTTGGAAGACAATGGAGTGACATCGTCACAGTGCGGAAGGCAAAAGATGAGCCCTTAATTCAGAGTTCTGTATCCAGTAAAAATATTTTTCGAAAATTGAAGGCAAAAATAAAACTTTTTCAGACACACACACACAAAAAAAGCCCAAACCACAAAAAAACAACCAAGTTAACTCATCTCTGACAGACCTGTGCAACAGGAAGTGTTGAGGGTGGATCTCTGGGCTTTCAGAAGATGATACAGATGAAATTTGGATTTATTCAAACAAACGAAGAGCACCGGAAATAGTAAAAATAAAGCACATGTTAAAATTATGTTTTTTCTTATGACTAATTCTTTAAAAGATTGTTGAGTAAGTGAAATATTTAGCAAGTTTGGGCTGGGGATGGGGCTCAATGGTAGAGCATGTGTCTTGCGTACACAAGGATCTAGGTTAAATCCTCAGCACCAAAAGAAACAAAGTGCAGAATTTAATGAGTTTTATAGCGTGTAGAAATAAATACACGAAATCAGCTGCACAGAAGGTAGGAGAGGAGAGAGAAGCTGGGAGGAGGAGCTGGAAACAGCGTTCTCAGTGCAACTCACGCGGGCCAGGCAAGGATCTGAAATCTTCCACTTTAGAGTTAGAGTAGGAATTTCAGATCTCTTGTAGTATCTATGAACTCACTTGCTTTTTCTTTTTAAGAGATAGAGCAAGAGAGCGAGAGTGAGAGAGAATCAATTTTATTTAGTTTTTCATGTGGCCTTCGTTACTCTGATACTTGGTTGAGTACGTGGTGCTGGGGTTTGAACCCACGTCCTCGTGCGTGCCAGGCAAGCACGGTAACCACTGAGCCACTCCTCCAGTCTCCCACTTTTTTTTTGTTTAGGGGAGAGAGAGAGAGTGTGTGTGTGTGAGAGAATCAATGTGTTTTATTTTTTCATCAGGTTTCTTTTCTGTTTGTTCGTTTTTCCAACAGCTGTGTGTGGTGCTGGGGTTCGAGCCTGGGTCCTTGCACATGCCAGGCCAGCGCTCCACCACTGAGCCACAGCCCCAGTTACAATGAGATTTCAGTGTTTGAAATATTGTTACATATTATATGGTATAAGTAGTCCAAGGGTGGATCTGAAACTTCAGTGTTGAGAGGGAAAGTCTTGTTTAAATCTGTGGCTCCCAAATTTATTTAACTTCGGAATCACCCAGAAGAGTTTGCTAAAAAACAAACGTCCTGAAGCTTCTGGAACCCATCCCTAGCAGCCTGAGGCTGCAGATCTGCAGGCTGGCCCCAGTGTCACATGCAGCCACCACCTTCACAGTGACCTGCTGCAGCAGGAGGCTGACCTCAGCTGGGAAGAATGTCCCAGGGAGCTGGTGGAGGGAGGGAGGTCCCAAAGCGTGTACAGACGGTGACTTCCTTCCACAACAGGGGTTCCTGGGGTGGTCCAGAATCTAGCACCATGCACCACGGAGTGACTGCAGCTTTCCCCATAGCCAAGAAAGGGCCTTCCCATTCCCTTCCTTTGATGAAAGCAGTGGTATTTCAGGTTGGCAGCAAGAACAGGCGTCCGTGGGAACGCTGGTGTCCTTAACCTCGGGATTTTCACTCCAGGAAATGGGGACCATGGAAACTACACAGAGGGTGTAGTTTCCCCAGCCTGAAGGGTGGTCCTCTGGGTATTAGAGTGGGCATCTCGAGGGGTCCCCTGTGGATTAGAGGCAAGTTTAGGGTTCCTCTGTGGGTTATAGGGGAGCTCTGGGGTCCTCTATGGAGAGGAGGAACTCTGGGGTCCCCTTGGGTTAGGGTGGTATTTCCTGGGGTTTTCTGTGGGTTAGAGGGGAGCTTAGGATCACCTGTAGGTTAGAGGAAAGCTCTGGGGTCCCTGTGGGTTAGAGTGTTATGGGGTTCTCTTTGGGTTCGAGGAGAGCTGGGGTCCTCTGGGTTTTAATGGGATCCTTCTGGGTCATTGTAACTCTGCTTCCCTTTTACTACACATTTGAGCCAACTGGTTATCTTTGGCCATGGAGTGGCACACCCATGGTGCCAGATGTGTGCTCCTGAGTTCCCCACAGCTGCTGTATAGAGGCAAACAGGACAGCAGAACAGGTGTCGTTGCTCATGAAGAACAGGGCCCAGCTGGGGACATGAACTGATGGGACAAGGGCTGGGCTTCCTGTATTCCTGCGCATGGCATGGAGAACCAGGGTTCACAGCGCCTTCCTGAGGACCACAGGAGGAGGCAAGAAATGGACTTGCCTCCTTCCCTCTGCGGGGTGATGTGCAAAGGATTCTCTTTCTTCTGCTCAGGACAAGAAGTTTTTGAGCTCTGCAGAGTAGCTACAGGAGTGACCCTGGTTCTCCTGAGCTAGCCTGATTTCCTTCCTCCTTCTCCCACCCTTCTCCTTCTCTTCCACCTCCTACTCCTTCTCCATCACTATCTTCTCCTCCACCATCTCCTCCTTCTCTTCCTCCTCCTCCTCCTCCTCATCCTCCTCCTGCTTCTCCCCTTGCTCCTCCTCCTCCTCTTTCTCCCCTTCATCCTCCTTCTCCTCCTCTTCCACCTCCTCCT
>PVKS010038160.1:0-18066 GCA_004027875.1 Aplodontia rufa
TCCTCTCTAATGGCCGAGTAGTATTCCATTGTATATATGTACCAAAGCTTTTGTATCCACTCATCAAGTGAGGGGCATCTGGGTTGGTTCCATAATCTAGCTATAGTAAATTGAGCTGCTATAAACATTGATGAAGCCACATCGGTATAATACGCTGATTCTAAGTCTTTTGGGAAAATTCCCAGGAGTGGGATAGCTGGGTCGTAAGGTGGTTCCATCCTTAATTTTTTGAGGATTCTCCATACAGCTTTCCATAGTGGCTGAACCAGTTTGCAGACCCACCAGCAGTGTAACAGTGTTCCTCTTTTCCCACAGTCTCTCCAGCATCTGTTGTTGTTTGTAGTTTTCATTTTTGCCACTCTAACAGGAGTGAGGTGGTATCTCATTGAAGTTTTGATTTGCATTTCCCGTATGACTAATGATGTAGAGCATTTTCTCATATATTTATGGGCTTTCTGGACTTCCACTGGAGAGAAGTTCCTTTTGAGTTCTTTAGCCCATTTATCGATTGGATTATTTGCCAGTTTGGAGTTTAGTTTCTTTAGTTCCCTGTATACTCTGGATATTAGCACTCTGTCCGAGGTGTAGCAGGCAAAAATTTTCTCCCATTCTGTAGGTTCTCTCTTGATGCTCTTGACTAGATCTTTAGCTGTGCTGAAACTTTTTAGTTTAATTGCATCCCACTCATTTAATTTTGGTTTTACAGCATGCGCCATAGGAGTTTTGTTAAGGAAGAAGCTGCTGACTCCTATAAGGTGTAGTGTTGACCCAACTTCTTTTTCTAGTAAATTTAAAGTTGTAGGCTTAATATCCAGGTCTTCGATCCATTTTGATTTAATTTTTGTGCAGGGCGAAAGATAAGGATCCAGCTTCAGTTGTCTATAAATGGCTGTCCAGTTTGTCCAACACCATTTGTTGAACAGGCTATCTTTCTTCCACACTATACTTTTGCCCCCTTTATCAAAGATCAAATAATTAAGGATATGAGGGTTTGTCTCAGGATCTTCTATTTGGTTCCACTGGTCTTCGGTTCTGTTTTGATACCAAGGTAAATCTAATTTTCAATATATATATATTATATTGTTTCATTGGAAGCATGTTTGATTGTTCAACAAATAAATTTCTTAATTTAAAAAAAAAGAATATACTGCCCCTATCCAGATAGCCAGCTGTGCTATTTCTCCTCCACAAAGGGGCTTTGGTCATTTCACTATCTTGTGAAGATCCCCATGTACATATAACATTAATAGAATTTTTCGTCTTATTATTCAGCTCCTATAATTTGGGTTCCTAGATCCAAAGAGCTCACTAAGAACTAAAGGGGGTAGAGAGAACCCCTCCCTTCCTTACAGCACCCAGGTGGAGCGTGAGGAAGAGGGCCAGAGCACAGGTGCCTATTGCTAAACGGACAGAAGCCTCCAGGTCCCTCACTGCCTCTTCCCAACCTTGAACCTAATTTTATGTGCATGGTTGTTATTCTTCTTCTGAAGGAGGGCCCCTGGGAAATGAACGAGGTTGGCACCACTAGCCCAAGCTCGATCCCCCCTTGGCCGGAACTGGTCTACATTTCTCCTTCTCATGAAACTAGGGCTAATAATAGAGGGTCGCAGAGAGACCAGGCATTGCTCAGGATCTGGGAACCCTGCCCAGTCAGTGCAAGGCTTGCGCAGGGCTGCAGAAACCAGGTGAGCACACCATTGGAAGACTGCAAACAGGCCAAGGGGTTGCCTGCAGGAGGCTGTAGAGGAACTGATCTCCTCCAACTCTAGGAATCCAAATCTCGAAGATAAGCTGTGGAGCATTTGAAATTATTATTTTTTTGGCTGTACACTATAACTGGCATCCCAAGTCCAAACTTGCAGTAGTTACATTAGCTTTAAGTTCTCATAGTACATTTACGCATCACAAATTCATGTTCAAAAGCCTTTGGTATTTCAGAATGGTCTTTTCTTAAACATACTCAAACCAGTAGGAAGCTACTGAACTTAACGTGGAGTAGATCCCTATTCCCCCACTCCTCCGGTCAGGCTGTTGGATATTGGGTTGCTTTCTCAAAAATAGCCCAGAGTGGGCTGGAGCGGTGGCTCGGTGGTTTTGGCACTTGCCCGGCGTGTGCAAGTACACAAGTTCAAACCCCAGCATCCATGTACACAACGAAGTATCAGAGCAATGAAAGCCATGGGAACAACTTAATAAAATTTGATTCTGTCTGTCTCTCAGTGTCTTTCTCTCTTAAAAAAACAAAATAGCCCTGAGGCCTTGTTGTGAGCTTTCTGAACATTTTCAGTTCGTGAGGAGTGGCATCCTGGTCCCACCATCCTGGTCCTCATCGCAGCTACAATAGTCAAGGGCCTGGTCCTTCAAGCTAGATCAGTGGACACTTTGTCACACTGATAGGGATAATGATATCCATATGCTGAGGGTTACTGCTACAGGCTGTGTCCCTTGTCTGAAATGCTTGGGACGAGAAATGTTTCTGATTTTGGATTTTTTTTTAATTTGCAAATGCATCAGGAGGTATCTTCGGGATGCACCCAAGTCTAAACATGAATCCATTGATGTTTCTTGTACTGTGTTCACATATCCTGAAGGCAATTTTATGCAATATTTTAAATCATCTAACTTATAAAACAAAACTACGTGTGGAATTTTCCACTGGCAGCGTCTTGTTGATTCTGAAAAGTTTCAGATTTCTGAGCGTTTACATTTTGGATTATACAGATTAGGGATGCTCAACCCATATTCCACTTCCCTCCAGCAAAGAGTTCAGCACCTCGGTCAGGCCAAACATACACCCATGTCACTTCTGCAATCTCATCCTCCAGGGTCTGTTTTCCTGGATCTGACATCAGTCATGGTCCAGGCAAGAAAACAGAAACAGTCCTAAGCCTTTCAACAGAGAGAATTTAATATAAGAAATCACTTAAGCAGATAATTAGGCAAAGGCAGAAACCCAAGGCCATGAATATAGTAGTGGGGGCATTTCCTGCCATCACGGACCTTAGGGTTGGGGCTGTCAGAACCTGGAAGGAGGGACGAGGGTTGCCTAGAGCTGAAAGCCAGAGCCTGCAGAAGCATGCCAGGTGCAGGAGGGGCCTCGAGGGAAGGGCACAGTGAGGGCGGACCAAACTCCTGCTTCAGAGTCCCTGTCACCTTTGAAATGTCCTTCTATGTCCCCGTCACCTTTGAGCTGTCCTACTGCAAGGTCCTAACAGGGAGCAGCTGCGGGGGGGAAATGTGTTTTCAGAGTCTGCCTCAGCAGCAGGAGGATGGTGGGGCTGAGCTGAGAGACCCCTGCTTATCAGCACCACGGCCTCCTGCTGAAGGACCACAGGGTGGCTCCCGCAGTCCTTACTGGCCTGACTGCTGGCCATGCCTGCCTTCTTCCACGTGAGGGAAGCTTCTCCCCCTTTCTGAAAGTAGGAAGGGTGAAGCTCTCCACCCTTACCTTCCAACACACCTGCTCAGGTACCCGGAAGCCCAGAACCATTTCTCACATATTGGTCTGCATATCTGTTTCCCTCATGATGTTTCTAACAATTTTAGTAGAAAGGGAATGAGTTTTCATTCTGGTCTCTCCAGAGTCAATACAGTCATCCCTTAGTATCCCAGGGGCATTGGTCCCAGGATGCCCCACAGATGCACAGACAGATTCCCAAGTCCTCGAATGCCCCAGTCCCTTGCATGGAAGTGTTGTAGTATCTGCACAGAACCCACCCAATCCCTCTGTACACAAGATTCACATGGGTTGTGTATGGCACTTGGAGCATGACAAACTCAAGTTTTGCTTTTAGGAATTCTCTGGATGGTTTTTTTAGACAGTCTCATTATTGTGCCCAGGCCGGTCTTGAACTCCTGGACTCAAGTGATCCTCCCACCTTAGCCTCCTAAGTAGTGTGCATACCACACCTGGCTTGGAAATTTTTTTTCATCACTGGATGTTGAACCCAGGGGTGCTCTACCACTGAGCTACATCCTCAATCCTTTTTATATTTTAATATGAGACAGTGTCTAACTAAGCTGCCCAGGCTGGTCTTGAACTTTTTTCCATCCTCCTGTCTCAGCCTCCAGAGTGGCTGGGATTATAGATGTGTGCCATGATGCCGGGACTGGCTTAGAATTCTTTTTAAAGGTATTTTCTATCAACAGTTGGTTGAATTCATGGATGCAGTAGTGGAGGACCAGATGCACTGTGTTGGCACATAGAATTAAAATTAAAAATTTTTTTGGGGTGTGTGATTAAATGTGTCTTAATGATTTGCCAAGTTTTGGAACTAACATTCTAATTATAAGTTAACAGACAAATGGAAAGGTTTTAATGGAAGATGAACCATACTGGATCTGATGTCTTTAAAAATTCCTAGTCTATAGAAAATTTAAAGCTAATATAACTTCCATTTAGAAATCAAACGCTTGCATTTATTCTCTAGCAGTCTAAAATCCTCCATGTCCAAATGATAATTTTGCCTAATGTAGATAAATACTTGTGGTCTGAGGATAGGAGGTGTCTTTGTTTGTTCCTGTATTGGACACGGGCTCATCATGTTGTGCAGGCTGAGCCCCAACCTGTGGGCCCCGTGATCCTCCTACCTCAGCCTCTCCAGGAGACAGCACCCTGCCATGCCCCTATGCCCAGCATAGAAAGTGCATTAATTTATTTGTTTTAGAGAGAGAGGAGAAGGAGAGAGAAAGAGAGATAATCAATTTATTTATTTTTTCATCTGGCCTTTGTTTCTCTGACACTTAGTTGTGTACGTGGTGCTGGGGTTTGAACCATGTCCTTGTGCCTGCCACAGAAATGGTCCAACCACTGAGCCACCGCTCCAGCCCCTAGAAGGTGCTTTTAAATGGGGAAGTTTTTTGGGTTTTTTTCTTTCATGTTTTCTTTGGGAAGAGGGTCACTCTTTCTCTAAGGATGATAGAGGTAGCAAAACCATACTGTTCCCTTTCAGGAAAACAAGCCATTGAACACAAAGACACTCCTCCTTCCTTGAAGAGGGCACTTCCTCCTGCTCATGAGAAGTAAAGGGATTAGAGCTAATGCCTTCAGTTCAGGTTCATGATTTGTCCAGTGACGACCTTAGAAGCTAAAATCAAGCCAGTTTAATACTAATTTGAAAGGTACATTAATTCAGGGGCACAGATGTTTTAAAGAGAATGAAGTAAGCTTGCCTAGCATGATCAAGGCCCTGGTTTCCAGTCACAACACAGAGAAGAAGGAGGAGGAGGAGGAGGAAGAGGAGAAGGAAAAGGAGAAGGAAGAGGAAGCGGAGGGGGAAGAGGAAGAGGGGTAGGGGAGGGGGAAGAGAAGGAGGAGGAGGAAGGGGAGGGGAAGAGGAGGAGGGGGGAGAGGAGGAGGAGGAGGAGAGGGAGGGGAAGAGGAGGAGAGGGAAGTGGGAGGGAAACAAAGGAAGAAAGAATGAGAATGAAAATGAAAACGAGAGAATGAGGTGATTGCTCCTCTCATGCAGGGGACAAGAGGGCCAGTAGCTTAGGGCTTCCTGAGGGAAGCAGGAGAGAACAGAGCTCTTCGGTTTTGGAGGAGGGGCAGGTGGTGACGGAGCCTGTGCAGGAGTGGCAGTAGTTGTGGAGCTGGGCAGGATGGATGACCCACATGTTGCTCCCTGCCCACAGCCTGTTCTCTTGAGCGGTCATTCCCAGCTGGGCACTGGTCTGTCTACTGTGACATTTATACCAACACCAGCAGTGGGAATGATCCCTGAGGTTCTCATTTGACTAAGTTTATTTCATGTACCAAACTGGTCTTAGTCAAAACAATGCTCTTTCTATTTGGTGTTAAAATATCATTTATTTAATAAAATGACTGTTTTGTTGTTTTTTTCCCTCTCAAAAAAATTTTTTTTTCAGGGCTGAGGATCGAACTCTGGGCCTTGTGCATGCTGGGCAAGTGCTCTGCCACTGAGCTAAATCCCCAACCCCCAGAAATTAAAATTTAAAAGATATTTTGAGACACTGTTGGTGTAGGCATTCCAGAACTCTGGGAAGCAGTGTGTGTGCTGATCAGCTTTCTGTTACTATGACAAAAGACCTGAGATAACAAATGTTAAAAAGAGGAAAGATTGATTTGGGCTCACAATCTGGAGGATTCAGTCCATGGTTCATTGGCCCCGTTTCTTTGGGGCCTGAGACAAGACAGTGCATCATAGCAGGACCATGTGGTCGATGAGGCTCCTTGCTTCACGGCAGTCAGGAAGTAAAGACTGAGAGGAAGGGGTCCCAACATCCCCTTCAAGGGCATGCCCCCAATAATCCACTAGGCCTCACCTGCTGGGACTAAGCCTTCAATACTTGACCTTCAGGGATGGGGACACTTATCCAGTCCACAACATAGTGGTGAAGGGCACGTCCCTGGGGGCTCCTCCCACAAGATATTGCTTAACCCAGAACAAAAGAGTTGGGGGAAAGGACATTACTAGAAGGTAGCACTTCATCTTCTCCCATTTAGAATTGACAAAGGGGGCTGGAGTGGTGGCTCTGTGGTTCTGGCGCTTGCCCAGCACCCACGTACACAACTAAGTGTCAGAGCAACAAAAGCCATGTGAAAAACTCAATAAAAATGGATCCTCTCTCTCTCTCTCTCACTTTCTCTTAAAAAAAAAAAAAGAAAGAAATGACAACGAAGTCATTTGTGAGAATCCCCAGGACCTCTGAGACTCACCCAGCTTTTCTAAATAGTGATTAGACAGCTTTCTCTCTCAATGCCTTCATAGAATTAAAAAAAAAAAAGGCCCAAATGGAAACACTATTTTTACATGAATATTGCAAAAATTGTATTAACCAGAAAAAAATCACGTGGTTCCTAGGTGACCTGAGCCTTGGCTCTCCCATGGCTTCAGCAGCTAGGGTTCTCCTGGTTTCCTACAACTTGTCGCTCAAGACCTGTCCACCGTGTGTTTGGTGGAGAGGGCACTATGCTCAGAAGAGGATGCTCAGAGCTTGTATTTTTTCATTTCTTTCTTTTACTTTTTCTTTTTTGAGATGGAGTCTCACTGTTGCCCAGGGTGGTCTCAAACTTGTGGGTCCAAGGGAGCCGCCCTCCTCAGCCTCTTGAGTAGCTAGGACTACAGGCACATGCCACCTTCTATTACATAATCAGCTAGCTATAACGTCAAAAGTCTTTCTTTCTTTCTTTTCTTTAATGCTGGGGATTGGACCCACAGCCTCGTACCTGCTAGGCAAGTGCTCTGCCACAGAGTTACCTTCCCCAGTCCCCAAAGCCTGTGGTTCTTACAGCTTTGTGTTCACTCTCTGAATCTTGTTAATCTACTCAACAACCCAATCATGTTAGAAAGTCAAAAGATTTAGCTTTCCCGTATTTATTCAATGCTCAATTTGTGTGTAAATGAGACAGATTACATTTTCTCCCAATTACAGTATTTCCAAACCTGACTGAATTGCCTTAGACGTTTCAAGCTGTAATCATGAAAGTGGTGCCTAATTCCTCCGAGCATTCCAAGCACATGAAGAGGTGATTTTATAATTTTCAAAGACAAAATCTCTCTGAGTACTTAAGTGGCTCTTGCGTGACTTAAAAACCTCACAAATCAGTTTTTCCGCCTGCTGTGGAACATCCTAACTGCAGTGAAGCGTACAAATAGCGCTAGGATTCTAAACTCCGCCACCACAACATCACAAAATTTGCCCGACTTGCCCTAAATTATGGACCTGACTCTGGAGCTTAAAACACTTCTTCCCAACCAAGAGAATGAATTTCTCGCCCCAGGCCCTTCCATGCTGGACCTGAGGTTGGAGAGCGGAGCTGTTCTGGGCATGGCTTCCGTCTGGCACCCCAGGCTTGCCTACTCACTTCTTTACCTTGGTTGATTTTTTTAATTCTCAATGTTTTTGATCCCTGGTGACCGTTCCTTGGATCCCCAATCCCGGGAGAGCGCCAGAATCAGTTTGGAAATTATCTCTTAATTCCATGATTTGAATTACTTGCTGAGTTAATATTTGTAAGTTTTATGTTGCTGTGATGAAATCCCTGAGAAAATCAGCTAAAGAGGAGAAAAGATATTCATTGATTTATTTTCTTTTGTTCCCTTCCCTGGTACTGAGGATTGAACCCAGAGGAGCTTAAGCCACATCCCCCAACCCTTTTTAAATATTTTACACCAAGACAGGGTCTTGCTAAGTAGTTTAGGGCCTAAGTTGCTAAGAGTGGCCTTCAACTTGCCATCCTCCTGCCTCAGCCTCCTGAGTCATGGGATTACAGGTGTGTGCCACCATGCCCAGTGACAGATTTATTTCTGATTCACAGTTTCAGAGGTTTCAGTCTTTGGTCACTGCTGGGCCTGTGTGAGGCAGCACACGGTGGTGGGAGCACCTGGAGGAACAGAGCTGTCCCTTCAAGGGAAGGAGAGAGGCGGGGACCAGGACAAGATACACCCCTGCAGGGCACACCCCATGACCCACCCACTTCCTGTACCCAGGCCCCACCTCCTCCACTTTCCACCGCCTCCCATTCATCCACTCAATCATGAGCCTTCACTGGACCATGATCCAGTCCCTTCCCCAAAGCCCCACCTCTGAACTTCCTGTGTTGGGGACCAAGCCCTCACCACACAAGTCTTTGGGAACATTTCAGATTCTGGCATTAACACTTGACTTTTCTTGCGGAGCAGAACATGACAGTGGAGTCCACTGAGGGCTGAGCGGTGGGTATCATTTTCTGACACAGTTCTTAGAAATTTTTCTATAGCTTAGCACCCTTATTCTGCTCATCCCTCTGAGGTCATAAGTGACTCATGCCTTTTATGGAGTGGCTACGTTCTTCCTAATGCCAGCAGCCCAGGGGAGCTGGCAAATTGAGAGTCTGTATGTCAGGCAAGTACGTCAGGAAGGCAGAGACTTCTCTTGTCAAGACAAAGGATTAGATAGATGCTGGACGTGCAAGCAGTCAAGGGACCCTGGGGAGGTGACACCGGGTTAGACCACTTTAACCAGTACCATCTGCTATGCTTTTCTACAGAGGTTCTGTGCTGGACGCTCGGTCCCCAGTGTAGTGGCTCCTTTCAGAGGTGGGGCCTGGTGGCAGGTGTGGAGGTCACTGGGGTGACCAGTGACCCATCTCAGAGAGTGGGTTAGGTTCTCAGACCAGATCGCTTAACTGGAGAGGGGTTATAAAGTGAGTTCAGCCAGGTGCTGGGGCATGTCCATCTATCCAGGAGGCTGACGCAGGAGGATCATGAGTTCAAGGTCAGCCCGGGCAACACAGCGAGTCCTTGTCTCAAAATAAATAAATGAATTCTGCTTTCTCAGTTGGTCCTCTTGCTTCCTCTCACTACGGGATCCCTTTCTCACACCTGCTACTACCGTGTGCTGCTATCTGCCATCACCAGAAGCTGCTCTCAGTGCCAGGCTCCTGGACCTTCAGGACTATCCACTAAGTCGAAAGTACTCAGCCTCAGGCATTTTGTTACAGCCCCAAAATGGACTAAAGCATCAGGAGTAAGCATTTATGTATATAATTTACCTCTATCTTACCCGAATGCTTTTTTTTGTTGAAAACAGTCCTATTCTACAATAAGATGTTCAGCATATTCCCCTCTCTTTTGGTCTGCTACTTCTCTCTGACATACCCATGCTTTCTTACCCACTTTAAAGAGCCATCCTGTATGTCCTCTGATTAAATCACACTGTCGAGCCTTCCTACCACACAAACGTGCACCTCCTTCCATCTCAGAGTCTAAGCTGGCACAACCACACCTGGTTCTCATTATGGTCCCGTTTTCTCTTAAAATCCTTGCTCAGCAGTGGTTGATCTAGATCCGTTTGATGACCAGCACACTCGCTGGGAGCAGGAGGTTACAGGGTCCGGTGTGGAAGACGGACAAAGTAGATATCGTTCAGTACTTCTCAGTACCCAAAGGAATCTGCTGCTTCATGAGCATACAGCATAGATGTTAAACAGTAAAACTGATAGTAATTAATATTGCTTTACATACCAAACTGTCTTCAAGTGTTTGAGACTTCATTGTTACTGCTCAGGGGTGACAGGAAAAGAGACAGCTAGTCCAGGTCCCTTCAGTCACTTTCATCTCAGTTCACTTGATGACGTTAAGTCACAAGCGTGTGCATCTTAGTTTGTGCCAGGCTCTGTCCTTGGCCCTGAGGATCCCTGCCATCATGTGAATCATGCCCTAGTGCCACCCAAATGCCCCATCTGTAGTAAAGCACATTTGCCCTCCAGATCTGCCTTGCGTCCTTTATTCCCTCCACATATTTTATTTTTATTCCTGGGAATTGAACCTAGGTGTAGTTTACCACTAAGCCACATTCCCAGCACATTTTTAAAAATTTTTTTGAGACAATGTCTTGTTAAGTTGCTCAGAGTTTTGTTGTTGCTGGAGACTGACTTTGTTTTTATTTTTTTTTCTTTTTTTTCCCCAGGGCTGAGGACCGAACTGGGGGCCTTGCGCGTGCTAGGCAAGCGCTCTGCTACTGTGCTAAATCCCCAACCCCTGGAGGCTGACTTTGCACTTGTGTTCCTCCTGCCTCAGCCTGCAGAGCTGCTGGGATTACAGATGTGTGCCACCGCGCCTGCCTTTGAAAGTAAAGGTTTCATTTTGATAACATGAATAATAATTGGCTACATGACATGAAACACAAAAGACAAAAAAAGAGCACCCCATTTACCAGTACCCTATTTTTCTTAGAGGTAAAAGCATTCTTAGTGGTTCCTTAATCAGTGTGTTTCCAACAAACGGAGCATCAGAACATCTGCAAGAATCTGGTTTGCGTCTGGGACCTGGGTGAGGCTGGGCAGCTCTTATGAGAGCCCACTTCCTGCTCTGGAGAGCCCTCAGGTGGGCACTAGTCCCCTGGGTGCAGACCCGGCTGCGCAGCTGGAGGGCTTTCATCAGCAGGGCCCTGGACCATGGTCGAAGCCGGCAGCTGACACAGGGGTCCCCAGGTGGAACGACAGCTGTGTGCGGGCTGGGCGCACTGACCCACGGAGCCTGAGAAGCGAGATTTCTGGGCACTTGGCCCCTACTAAGGAAGCCTGGCGCACGGCCACGGTCAGTCCTGGGAAAGGGACCGGGAGGAGCCCGGCAGGGGCAGCCTTTCCCAGAGAAGGCGCAGCAGGCAGGCAGCACCGCCAGCCTGGGCGCAGAGCCCTGCGGGTCTGGGGCGGCTCCCTCGGGGTCCGGGACACTCTCTCTGGGGTCCTGGGGACCGCGGGGTGCTGCAGGACCTCGCCAGTTCAGTGCCTAGGCGCGCGTACTGCTTGGTGGCAGGGACCCACGTTCTTGCAGTTTGGGAATTTCCAAGAGAGATTTTAAAAATAGCACAGTGTACGTGTGAAGAGCCCTATAAGGACGGTTTGGTGAGCTAGGGGTGCCTGTTCCAAGTTCAAGCCCGAGGACTGAGCGATCGGGCAAGAAGGGGCTTGCCCGCCAGCCGCGCCTCTGAACCCCGACGTGGGGCGAAGGTCTCCCGGGAAACACCGCACGACCCGGGGTTTGCTGCCCAGGCCTAGCGAAAGCGTTTCCATTTTAAAGATAAGAGAGAAAAAAAAATATTTTAAATGAAAAAGACAATTTCTTTCCTTTGAAGAGTGTACAATTTTTAACCTTCCCTCTGTAAGTAACCCGAAAGGATGCCTTGGCTCCGGAGTTCACCTGTTCCCTGGGGTCCAGCGGTGCGCCGTGTTAATTCCTGACCTTGCAGGACTATTTGAAGCTGACCTTCAGCTAACGTAGCCACAAGCCCTACCTCCAGTCCTGGGCTATGGCCTTTTGGGATCTTACAAATAAAATTGGGGTCTGTTGCTTAGGTTTATCCTTGGCCCATGGGATACGATGCAGGACAATGCGAGATTCTCCAAAAGGAGGAGGTCATTGTGAGATCAGAAGACAAATTTTCTAAGACTCGGGTGGTGGAAGACAGGAGTGAGGATCTGGGGAGCGTTCCAAGAACAGACCCATCTCCCAGTTTAGGTGAGATTCCGCCCTGGGTGACACTGGGTAGACCTCCTTCCTCTTGTTACCTGTTACCTGTGTTAACCCAGGGCTGTGTCCACACATCCCTGTGCCATCACATGGGTGGCATAAAGCATTACTATCACCCCAGAACCGGGTCCCACCTCTCCCCAACTGCTTCTCTTCTGCCAGGCAAACATGGTTCCCATAGTAACAGCAGACATTCATCTGTTTGCATCTGAAGGTTCCCTGAACAGCCTCTGGGTTAGCCACCTCTGGAGGCAGCAGCCCCTCGCACCTGCACAGGGACTCTCTACACTGGGTCTGCAGGCTGGAGACGAAGGACCTGCTTCCTCCCGCTGGCCCCTGTGGGGCATTTCTGCTTCCCATTGGCACCTATCGATTTTGTTTTACCCTCACTGCGTGGTCCTTCCTGTCCCAGGCGTGAGTCTCCTTTGCAATTTTTTTCTAACACTTGCAGAAATAGGCTCAGTGCCCCCCCAGGACTCCAGCCACAGCTGTGGCCTCTCCGCCAGCTCTTTTCATTTTGTTCTCCAGCTGGTCGCATAGTAGGCCCCGTAGTTGGTGTCTCCCTGATTCCTCTTTTGGTTCTTTCAGTTAATGATGATGATGAGTTTGGTGGTGCTGGCGGTTGGTTGAACCTAGAGCCTCAGCTAGGCAAGAGCTCTACCACTGAGCTACCCCAACCCCGATGAGGTCATAGGTAATATACCTAGGTAACAATTTGTGTATTATACTTTATTGGAGTAATTGGTGTAGTTTCTCTCTGCTTACTGGATCCTGACTGCAGAAATACTCAGTATTGATTCTCTTGTGTTGCTCCTTTGACTCATTCTTATGTAAGTGAGACTCAACTGTACTTTTGTTTTATTTGAAGAGAGAGAGGGAGAGAATTAACTTTTTATTGAGTTTTTCACGTGGCTTTCGTTGCTCCAACACCTCATTGTGTGTGTGGTGCTGGGGTTTGAACCCATTAACTCGCGCATGCTAGGCAAGTCCGTAACTGCTGAGCCACCGCTCCAGCCCCTCAACTCTACTCTTAGATGTAGCTATAATTCCTTATTGGTGCTGTTATTATTTATTTATTTATTTGATGTACTGGGGACATTGAACCCAGGAACACTCTGCCACTGAGCCACATCCCCAGTCCCCTTTTTTTTATTTTTTATTTTGAGACAGGGTCTTGCTAAGTTGCCCAGGCTGGTCTCTAACTTGCAATCCCTGCGCCTCAGCCTCCTGAGTGGCTGGGGTTAGAGGTGTGTGCCACCACGCCCGGCTAGTTCATTTTGTTCTGTGACTATGTTGTACTCTGTGAGCGTGACAGTTTATCTGCCCATTCACCCTTGGTGGACTTGGGCTGTCCACGCCATGCTGTGACGAATGTTCTTGCACATGAACTTGTGTGCGTGTATGTGTGTGTCACAGAGCCTGTGTACGGGGTTAGCGGTTGTTCTAATTATGCTCCACCCGCATTAGTTGCGTTCCCATTCTCCACATCCTCACTGTGTCTAGATAGTGTAACTTCTAAATTTTAGCTCTTCTAGGGTTGGAGTGGTGGCTCAGTGGTAGGGTGCTTGCCTGACATGTGCCGGGACTTGAGTTTGAACCCCAGTACCACATACACAGCTAAGTGTCAGAGCAACGAAAACCAGAAAAAAACTAAATAAAATTGATTCTCTTTCTCTCTCTCCTTCTCTCTCTTAAAAAAAATTAAAAATTTAGCTATTCTGGTGCATTTGTGATAGAATCTCATAGTATAAATTATGTTTTTCTACATAACAAATTATTTCCACATACTTCGGTCTAAAAACTTTGTTTCAGATCACAGTTTCTTTTCTCTTTCTTTTCTTTTTTCTTTTTCTTCTTCTTCTTTTTTTTTTTTTTTTTGGTACTGGGGATTGAACCCAGGGGTGTTAACCACTGGGCAGCATCCCCAGTCCTTTTTATTTTGAGACAGGGTCTAAGTTGGTTAGGGCCTTGCTAAATTGCTGAGGCTGGCTTTGAACTTGTGATCCTCCTGAGCTGCTGGGATTACAGGCGTATGCCGCTGTGGCTGGCTCATGTCACAGTTTGTACAGGTAACAATTTCTCTGGTGCCACTCAGGGTTTTTCCTAAGGCTGCTTTCAACATGTCGTGAAGGACCCAGGGCTCTCCTAGGGCAGGGGGAGGTGCTTTCAAAATGGTGCACTCAGCTCTCAGCAGGCCCCAGTTCCCTGCGACCCAGCCTCTCCACCAGGCCATGTGATGCCGGTTTGGTGGAAGTCGGGTTCGTGTCCCTGGGAGACGAGGATTGAAACTGAGGGACACTGAGACAAGCATAGAAGACAGACTTTAAGAATGTGATAGAAAGCAAGGCAGACTCCCCCGAGTGGGGGAAAATGACAGGGCCAAAGACGAAGGTTTGCCCTTTTTAGAGGAAGTTCACCCTTCAGTTGGTCATCCTCTCCCTTTCCCCAAACCTAGGACGTGGGCATGGAAAATTCTGGTTGGGTCCAGCCTTGGGTTTGTGCCCCAGGCATCAACAGAAAGAATGCGGCACCTGGCTTAGCAGAAGGGAGTGTCTGCATTGGACCCACCTTGCCAGACCCTTCTCACTAGCATTGGGGGATGTCAAATGGATCTTAAAAGATGACTGATTTTCCCTTGATTGATTCAAACATTCTAACTACTCTGACTGCCTTAACTCTTCCCCGTCTCAGTGCTCCCTGCACATCTGCTTTATTCTGCAGGAAGTGAATGTGGCAGTCTAGCCCACCCGCACAGGGAGGGGAATTAGACTCTGTCGCTAGAAGAGAGAAAGCACCAAAGAATTTGTAGACATAATTTAAAACCATCACACTCATTACGATTTCATTTTTTATTAACACGATTTGTTACGGTTTGGATGCGAGGTGTCCCCCAAAAGTTCACGTGGGAGGCAATGCAAGAAGGCTTGTAGGTGAAATGGAGACAGTTTAGGAGAGAGAGCCAAATGGCTAGGTAGTCAGGACCACTGGGCCCGTTCAACCACACCTAGAAACTGCCAGTGGAGAATGAGTGACCGGCATGCTCAGGGACTTCACATGCAAAAGACCATGAGGCTCACCTGTGGCAGCAGCTCCTTTGTCCCAGAGGGGGGAAAACTGAGAAGTGGGAACTTGGAAAGAGTAGCTGCTTGTTTTGCATAGTTAGCCAATGATGTTGGTGCTTTTCATGAATCTTAATCAAGACTCATACCCCAAACCAACATAATCCCTGGCCTCGCCTACACCACACAGTGATCTGCTTCCAGGTCCCTTCCGCCTTGTGGAGACTCCGCTTTCTTTCCTACTCCCTTTAAATCCTGCTCCCTCCCATAGTTGTCCGTGGATTTTACTCTTCAAATTTGCAAGACAAGAACCCATCCGATTGGTGCTGAATTCCCGGGGTGAATTTCCACACCAAGAGCTGTATCTCACTGCTCAACAGTAGCAGAGGAAAACCCCAGCTCTTAGCTGGGGAGCTGCTAACACTATTTTGTCTGTAGACACCTGCCGTGAGCCCAGACTCCATTTGCCAGCGGGAACAGAGAATCCAGTCTCATTTCAAAATCCCTGCATCAAAATGACTGGACGAATGAGGCAGGGGGAGAAGTTAGTTAGGCGGTCAGTGTAGGCAGAATGATGGGGTCAGTAAGGAGGAAATTGGGTGACAGTCGTTTTTCTAAGAGGGCAAAGAGCATCGGCTGTCACAACCCCCCATGCTAAAAGCCCGCTGCTGACAAAGGTGTTTGACACAGGCAGCTCCTCTGCTGATAAAGGTGTTAGAGGGCCCAGTGCAAAACCCAGATGAGAGCCCTGCTCCTAGGCATGTGGAGGGAAGGTGATGATTAATCAAAGTGGGGGAAACTTGAGAGACTGGAAGAAAGACCAAAGCCAGACCCCCACTGAGGGCTTGGCTCTGAGACTCCCTTCTCCTGGAGAAGTCTATTCTTTTGCCTACTCTCAGTCAGGGTGTTGATCCTGATGGGGCTGCTGCAGGGTGGCAGGGAGTAGCGGAGGTGGCTCACAGGCCTTTGGAGCTTACATTTGGTGAGCTGAGCTGCGTCTCCCCTGCTTCCTGATCGTCCTGTGGGAGCTGCCTCCCTCCACCAGACTCTTCCCCCTGCTGCTCCTCCTCACCTGGAGCTCCAGGGAAGGGAGGCTGAGGCCTCCGAAACCGTGTGCCCCAAATAAACTTTCACTCCTGAAATGGTTCTTGTCGGGTGTTTGGTCACAGCCATGAAAGAGCTGACGGAAACACTGTCGATGGTGCCGATTAATGGGCATAGCACATTCCCATATGTGGTTCAGTGTGATCGATCACACCCGGGCACCCTTCTCCCACCCCTTCCCAATCCCGAGTGACCGCTGCTCTTGCACATGGAGGTTTTCTAGCTCTGAGATGCAAGAGGGAACATATGGAACTCATCTACGGTGCCTGGCTTGTCTCAGCATAATGTCCTCCAGCTCCATCCATCTGGCTGTGAATGACGGGATTCCCCCTTCTTCATGGTGGAGTAAAGCTTCATTATGCATATAGACCACTTTGTTTTCCTGCAAATCCTAGGGATGGAACCCAGGCCCTTGCACATGCTAGACAGCACTCTACCACTGAGCTGTATCCCCAGACCAGGCCTGGCACAAATCGGAAACTTTTATTTATTTATTTATTTTTAAGAGAGAGGGACAGTGAGAGAGAGAAAGAAAGCAAGAAACAATTTTATTTAGTTTTTCATGTGGCCTTCATTGCTCCGAGACTTCACTGTGTACGTGGTGCTGGGGTTTGAACCCGTGTACTCGCGCATGCCAGGCAAGTGCCGCAACCATCCGAGCCACAGCTGCAGTCCACAAATTGGAAACTTTTAAAGCACTGTTTTGACACCAGAAGTGGGAAAGTTCCACATTCCATCTTCTAAGTGACAGGTTGAAGTTGAAATAGAGGCTCACTAAAAAGTGTGTATGAAATTACCTTCAGGCTGTGTTATAAGGTATATACGAGACACAGACAAACTTTACGTTGAGACTTGGGCCCTGTCCCCAAAATATCTCATAATGTTACATGCACATATTAAAAGAAAATTCAGAATCAGAAATACTTCTGATCCCAAACATTTCAAAGAAGGGATTCTCAACCTTTATGGTTTTTTTTTTTTTTAAAGAGAGAAGGACAGTGAGAGAGAGACACAGAATCAATTTTTATTGAGTTGTTCACATGGCTTTCATTGCTCTGACAGTTGTGTACGTGGGTGCTGGGGTTTGAACGCGTGTACTCATGGATACCAGGCAAGCACCATAACCGCCAAGCCACCGCTCCAATCCCTCAACCTTTATATGTTAAAAGATAAAATTTTAGTGTCAGGGCAAATCGATGCACACCTATAATCCCAGCAACTCAGGAGACTGAGACAGGAGGATCACAAGTTCGAGACTAGCCTCAGCAACTTAGTGACACTGTCCCAAATATATATATACATATATATATATATTTTTTTTTAAATAAAGGGTTGGGATGTAACTCAGTGGTAGAGTGCTTGCCTAATACACACAGGGCTCTGATTCAATTCCCAGTACAAAAAAACCCCATGATAATAATAATAAAAGTGACAGGCAGCTGACAGCAGAGGGTTAAAGTGTCAAGGGGTGTGGGTGGTGGAAGAGGGTGCCGGCGGGCCTGCTTTTCCAGATTACTCGCTGACCTGAGCACTCCGCACTCCGCTTTCTTTGGAAACTTACAAGAGCGGACATTTAAGAAGCCTTGATTAATAAAGCTCCGACTTTCTGTCCCAGTTTTCGAAGATGGGGAACATATTCTGTGCCCCATCTTCCCAGAGTGGGTGCCCAGAGCGGCTTCCAGTTCTATTTGCTCGCTCAAATCAAACACGTAGCCTAGGCCTGCCGAATGTGAGCAAGAACACTGTTTATTTGTCGGGCACAAGCAAACCAGCAGAAAGACTGGCTGACTTCCATCATCTTTAATCACCATCCCCTTCCCAAGGTCTCCTTCAGAATCGGCTGAATTTTCATTTGTTATGGGAAGTTCAGAGTTTCTTTATTAAGAGCCCTTCACTAATTATGCTACCAGATAATCTAAATATTTTCG
>PVKS010038161.1:0-18117 GCA_004027875.1 Aplodontia rufa
AAAAAAAAAAAAAAAAAAAAAAAAAAAAAAAAAAAAAGAAAAAAAACCCCAACAACAACAAGAACAAAAGAAAAACCTGAAAACCCACAATAATGTTAAAAATTTCGAAAATCTTATTTTTCAGGCGGAATCCTGTTAAACAAAAACAAAAACCAAACCAAAACAAAACAAAACAAAAAAACACCTCCAATAAAAATGCAACACTAGCTGTTACAGTTCCGAGAATTTCTGACCCTTAGATCCAGAGGTATGTATCATTTGGTGGTGTAATGAAACCCGGGACCAGGCTGGGAATTTTTCGGAGTTGAGCTTGTTTGGGGAGAAGCGGATTGGTTGAGTCCGGTGGCCTGGAATTCTTAGAGGATCTCCTCTGAAATTTTCTATAGTAGAGGGGTATTTGACTCCCCTGGGCAGAAGCCTGAGTTGGTTGTTTCCAGCCAATCTACACTCCAGATATTTCTTGGGTCTGGGGCTCAGAAATTGTAGGTAGTTGAGTTGCTCCTTTTACAGAGGCCATGGGACTCTGATTGATCCAAGCAGAGTGGCTAGCCTGTGTCTCGCTTCCTCAGGATTAATGATGACCCATTCTGCATGTCTTGTGATCCCCAGAGGGCTCAGGAGCTGTTTAGTGCTGTTGGCTAAGTACCTCAGGGAAAGGGCCAGGTCTTTCTAGCGTTTTGTGATTCTCCGTTACAAGCACTAGAAGGGGACCTGCTTGAGGTGCCCAGGACTCCACAGCCTTGGTTATGTGAGGAGCTCAGAGGCTTAATTGAAACCCAGGCTGCCCCATATATTCAAAGCTTCTTGGGGCCGGTTACACGCAGGGGCTAGGGGTGGAAGACTCGCCCCGCCCTCAGGGACACGTCACAATGGCGAAGGGCCGCTGACTAGATTGATAGCAATCTCACCCCAGCGCTTTCTGCAAGACTAGGCAAAGCAATGAGCAGTCAGTTCGCAGTGGTGCTTGGTCATGAAATTCAGACCCTTCCTCCGTTTCAGGTTGCAAACCTTTGCCTGGCGAGGTGCGGAGAGGCCGACAGCGTGTTTCGCTGGGCAGGTTGCCCTGCCCCCCGGCAAGCGCATCGCTGCTGGCCCAGCGCGCAGGACGTGGTGTAAATTAGCTATTGAGCTGAAAACATATCTGGACTTAAATCCGAGTTCATATATTTGGAGAGCAGTCAAAACCGAGAGTTCACAGTGTGCCGGTGCAGAAAGGTCGTCACCGTGTTTCGTTGGGCAGGTCACCCCGCCCCCCGGCAAGCGTGCAGCTGCTGGCACAGCTTGCAGGAGCCGGTGTAAATTAGCTATTGAGCAGAAAAATATCTGGACTTAAATCTGAGTTCATATATATGAATAGCGGTCCAATTAGGGAGTTGGAGGCCAGATTAGGGGATCTGATCAGGGGTAGCTTGGACCCCCATGAGGAAGTTCCACTCCCACCAGGTGTGGGGGTGGCCCCGCATTTGGCAGCAGCTTCCTCGTTTTGTTTTTGTTTTTGTTTTTGGTTAATGCTCTTCACTTTTCCTTTGGGGTCAAAGAACTAGCAGGAGGCAATGCCTGCCCATTCCGGGAGAATCGTCCTACTGTGGGAATCTATGTGCAGACGTGCAGCCTGTGCTGACTCTCGGGAGCTTCACGGGGTCAGTGTCGCTGGGATAACCGCCATCTTCCTCTCTCCAAGTCAATAGATTTTGAAATAGTGAGTAGGGAGTTTGTTGTCTGGCTCACATGAGTGGTTTCTGGTAATTTTCCATGTCTATCATTGACCATATCTGTTCACAATAATTTCACTAAATAGTAAAGCGTGCCGTTGCAAGCAGAGAATAAGACAGAACTACAAAAATGAGAATGTAAATTTCTTGAGAAATATGTCTTTTGTTGTTGGTGGTGGTTGTCCCAGGAATTGAATCCAGAGGTGCTTAACCACTGAACCACATGCCCAAAACTTTTTACGTTTTATTTTGAGACAGTCTCTTTAAATTGCTTAGAACCTGACTAAGTTTCTGAGGTTGGCTTTGAACTCTCCATCCTCCTACGTCAGCCTTCCAAACCCCTGGGATTATAGGCTTGTGCCACTGCACCCAACTGTAATATTTTTTAAAATCAAACATCTTACTATCTCTTTTAAAAATTTTTTATTCATTCAAGACAGTCTTACATTTAGAGGGAATCATTGTCATACAATCAAAGAACAAATGTATAATGATAGAGTTAGCCAAGGCTGATGCCATTTCATTGTCTCCTCCCTTGGGTTCCCCTTGATTCTATGTTTCCCTCTACTTAATTCCCATGTTTCTTAGACTTTTCATGGAAGTCAAAGGTTACCCACTGGGTGAAAGCCCCATACTCCCTCCCTCCAGCTTCCTTACTATCCTTCTTATTCCATCCCTCCTTCCCTGCCACCCTCCCTTCATCTCCCAGCATCATAGGCAAGATTCTCCATATTCGTGTAAAAACTCATCCATGTTGAGGTTATTATTAGCTTAGCCTTCTATTAGTCTGTTTCCAATTATATTCTAGCTTCCACAAATGAGAGAAGACATTTTTCCCTTGAGTTCCTGAGTTTGGGATATTTCCCTCAGCATAATTTATTTTTCCATCTCCATCCATTTGGCTGTAAATGTCATGATATCATTTTCTCTAATAGCCAAGTAGAATTCCATTGTATATATATGTACCACAGTTTTTGAATCCAATCTTCAAGTGAAGGCCATCTAGACTATGATTCCGTAGTCTAGATGTAGTAAATTGAGCTGCTAAAAATATTGATGAAGAAGTATCTCTGCAATATGCCGATTCTAGCACTTTTGGGAAAATACACAGGAGTGGGATAGCTTGGTCATAGGTGGTTCCACCCCTAAATTTTAAGGAGTCTCCACAAGGATTTCCAGAGTGGCTGTACCACTTTGCAGTCCTACCAGCAATGTGACAGTGTTCCTCTCTACCCACAGCCTCTCCAGCATCTGTCATTGTTCATACTCTTCATTTTTGCCACTCTGACAGGAGTGAGGTAGAATCTTAGTGAAGCTTTGATTTGCATTTCTCTGATTGCTAGTGATGTAGAGCATTTTCTCATATGTTTATGGGCTTTTTGGACTTCCTCCATTGAGAAATTTCTATTTAGTTCCCTAGCCCATTTCAATAAATGGGATTATTTGTGGTTTTGGTGTTCAGTTTTTTGAGTTCTTTGTATATTCTGATTATTAACTCTCTGACTGAGGTGTAGCAGGCAAAGATTTTTCTCCCGTTCTGTAGGTTCTTTCTTGACACTCTTGACTAATTCCTTAGTTTTACAGAAGCTTTTTAGTTTAATGGCATCCCATTCATTTATTCTTGAATTTAATGCTTACGTTATGGGACCCCTATGTCTTGTAGTGTTACTCCTACCTTTTCTTTAAGCAATTGTAAAGTTGCTGATTTAATTTCCAGATCCTTGAACCATTTTGATTTGATTTTTGTGCAGAGAGAGAGAAAAGTATACAATTTCAGTTTTCTGCATATGGCTGTCCAATTTGTTCAGTACTATTTGTTGAACAGGCTGTCCTTCTTCCATACTATGTGTTTATCCTTTTATCAAATATCAGATGGTTAAAGATTTGGGGGTTTGTCTCAGAAAGTTTATTCTGTTCCATTAGTTTTCAATTCTGTTTTGATACCAATATCATGATATTTTTGTTACTATAGCCCTATAGTATAATTTCTGGTCAGGAATTGTGAAGCTTCCTGCTTCTTCTTTCTTGCTGAGTAATGTTTTGGCCATTCTGGGCCTTCTGTTTTTCCACACAAATTTGAGAAAAGCATTTTTCTATATCTGTGAAGAATGTCATTGGTATCTTGACAGGGATTGCATTGAAACTGTATAGGGCATTTGGTAAAATGATCATTTTGATTATATTAATTCTGCCTAACCAAAAACATGGAATATTTTCCATCTACTCAAATCTTCTGCAATTTCTTTTTTTAGTGTTCATTACTTTTCATTGTAGATATCTTTAATATCCTTTCTTAGATTGGTGCCCAAGTTTTTTATTTTTTGAAGAGATTGTGAATGGAACAGAGTTCCTAATTTTTTCTTCAGTGGACTTATTGCTGGAGTATAGGAAAACTAATGATTTATGAGTGGTGATCTTATAGCCAGCCACTTTGCTGAAATTGTTTATAAGCTCTCAGAGTCTTCTGGACAAGTTTATTGGGTCTTCTAGGTGTAGGATTACATCATCTCAAAATAGAGACATCTTGACTTCCTTTTTCCTCTTCAATTCCTTTGATTCCCTTCTCTTGTCTAATAGCTCTGGTTAGGGTTTTAAGGACTATATTGAATAAGAGTGGTAAAAGTGGACAACATTGTCTTGTTCCTGAATTCAGTAGAAATGCTTTCATTAAGCACAATGTTGGCTATGCGTTTGTCAGAAACAGCTCTTACAAAATTAAATTATCTTCCTTTGATCCTATTTTCTCCAGAGTTTTGAGCATAAATGGTTGCTGAGTTTTATCAAAGGCCTTTTCTGCATCAATTGAGATGATTAAATGGTTTTTATTTTTAATTCTGTTTAAGTGGTGAATTACTTTTATTGATTTGCATATGTAGAACCAGCCGTACTTTCCTGGTATGAAGCCCACTTGATCATGATGTATTATCTTTTTAATGTATTTTTGGATCTGGATAGCTAGGATTTTATTAAAGATTTTAGTATCAATGTTCATCAGGGAAATTGGTCTGTAATTTTCTTTTCTTGATATGTCTTTGTTAGGTTTTGATATCAAGAAAGGTCTGGTAGAATTCTGCTGAGAATCCATCAGGTCCTTGGCTTTTCTTTTTTGAAAGCCTTTTTTTGCTGATTCAATTTCACTACCTGAGATTGGTTATATTAGAATTTCAATACCCTCTGGTGCTAATTTGGGAATGTTGCATGTTACCAAATATTTTTCCATTTCTTCCAGATTATCAAACTTGGCAGAGTATAATTTTTCAAAATAAGTTCTGATAATCGTCTGTATTTTGGTTGAGTCAGTGATGCTATTTCTAATTTCATCTTTGAGTTTGTTGATGTGCTTCACTTCATTTTTCCTTTTGTGAAGTTGGCAAGGGGTCTGTCATTCTTATTTATTTTTTCAAAGAACCAATTCTTTATTTTGTTGATAATTTGTATTTTTTTTTTTGTTCTTGACTTCATTGATTTTGGCTTTGGTTTTAGCTATTTTCTTTCTTCTATTAGGTTTGGGATTGGTTTGTTCTTCTTTTTGCAGGAATTTGAGTTGGTGCATAAGACTACTTCTTTGGGCTCTTTCCTCACTTTTTGCTGAAGGCACTCAAGAATTCTTGATTTCTATTCTTAATATTTCTTTTATCCATTCTTAGTTTAAGAGGGTATCATTCAATTTCCAAGTATGTGAGTAGTTTCTGTTGTTTTTCTTGTTGTTAATTTCTAAGATTTTAGCTCTGTGGTCTGACAGGATACATGGGATCATATCAACTTTTTTTGTGTTTGTTAAGTTTAGGATCTGTGGACTGCTGAGAAGAAGGTAAACTCAGTTGATTTGGGATGGAATATTCTGTAATTGTCTGTTAAGTCCAGTTGATTAATAGAGTTGTTTAGGTTAGAGGTATCTTTGTTGATCTTTTGCCTTGATGGTCTGTCTATTGTTAATAATAGTGTATTAAATTCTCCCAGTATTATTGTGTTGAGATCAGTGAAGGGTCTGATGTCCTTGAGTATTTTTTCCACGGATTTGGGAGAGTTGTAATTGGGGACATAAATGTTAACTATCATTATGTCTACGTGATGAATTGTACCTTTTACTATGATCTAGTGACCTTCTTTGTTCTTTCTGACTAGTTTTTGGTCAAAATTAACTTTATGGGACATTAGAATCACAACACAAGCTTGCTTTTTTGGGCCACAAGCCTGGTAGACATTTTGCTAACCATTCACTTTCAGTCTGTGTCTATTTCTGATTGTGAAGTGTGTCTTCTGAAGGCAGTATATTGTTGGATTTTCTTTCTTTGATCAAGTATGCCAATTTGTGTCTTTTAATTGGGACATTGAGTCCATTCATATTCAGAGTTAGAATAGATATGGGATTTTGGATCTCTGGTGATATGACTATTGCTGTGTTTTGCACCATCTTGGATATCTTTTGGTTTGTATTGTGGTTATTGATTTTCTTTTGTTTAAGGGCTTTGGAAGTTGTTAGCATGATCCTCTAAATGAAGTATGTATTTGAGAATTTTCTGTAGTGCAGGCTTTGTGTTCATATATCTTGCTAGCTTGAATTTGTCATTGAAGTATTTACTTTCTCTGCCACATTTAAAACTGATTTTTGCAGAGAATAATATTTTTGGTTGAAAATTGTTTACTTTCAATGTTTGAAAAATGTCATTCTATGCTTTCCTGGCCTTTATTGTCTGATCTGAGAAATCTGTTGTATTCTGGATTGGTCTTTCTCTGAATGTGATTTGGTGTTTTTCCCTAGCTGCTTTTAGGATCTCTCCTTCATGTCTCTATTATTCATTTTAAAGACGATGTGTCACAGAGAGTTTCACATTTGATTAGATCTGTTTGGTGTCCTATAGGCGTCTTGAATTTGATTTCCCAGATTAATTCTGATGTGGGGAAAATTCTCCTTGGCAATTTCACTTAGAAGGTTCTTAATGCCCCTTATTTTTTGTTCAATGTTTTCTTCAATCCCAATTACTCTCATGTTTTTTCTTCTCATCTCATCAAATATTACTTGGAAGTTGTGATCATGTACAATATGTTTCTTTTCTTGTCTGTCTTCCTTGAACACAACATTGTTCAGCCTGTCTTCATTATCTTATGTTTGATTTTTGAGAGCTGAGGTTTTATTTTCCATTGAGTTTTCTCTGGTATTAGTATCTTCCAATGAGATTTTGATTTGATTGACAGTATTTTTCAATTCTGAGAGTGCTATTACATCTCTGTTTAGAATGTCTATCACTTTATAGATGTCATCTTTCATCTCCTGAAATTACTCTCTTATTTCTTTCCTTAGATCTTCCTTTAATTCTTAGAGTTACTAATCATATTTTGATACATTTTTCTGGGTTTTTATCTAGGACCGTGGCTTCCTTGGATGGAGAGCTGTGGATTTGAGATGGAGGATTATTACCCATTTTCTTCATTTTTGATTACAGGGAGTGTGGCTGGAGGTCTGACAGTGAATAATTCTCTTGGGGGCTTTGTCACTGGTGTTGGAGCTTCTTAACCCTTTTCTTAGCTGGGTTAGGGTACAATATGTCTGTACAATGTGGCTGACACTCCAATCAGTGAAGTATTTTGAACCATTAGGTTTTCCAATGCCTCAAGGGATAGGGGGTAGGAGTCAATAAGTACTACCAATGCATACAACAGACACTGTCAACTGAAGCTGTTACAGTGTAAATTCGATTGTTACTATAGTAACAATCGAATTAGCAGTGTTCTACCATAAGAGCTCTCACACTATACTTATATAACAAGCAAATGCCTATTTTCAGGTATGACATTTTCTTCAGTTTAGCAGGGCCTCTGTAGGTGGGGAAAATGTCTAGAGAGAAAAGAGAATGAAGTAGGCAGGCAGTGTGAAACTTGTGACTTAGGATATGTTGCTACAAGGTAGTAGATTGATGTAGGCTATTCTATTAAGAGTAAGGAAAACATAGAAATGGGAAGAGAGTGGGGTAAAGATTTTGAGGGAGGGTGAGAAAGACCAGAATAGTTTAGGAATTGACAGGGTAAAAGGAAGAAGAGGGTAGTATACAGTGGGGGTCTATTTGGCTCAAAGAAACTGAAGACTAGTTTCTTATAATGTACTTCCCCATATCAGACCCCAATGATAAGGGTATAGCAGTCAAACACAAGAGGTCACAATGACACTAAAACCACGTAGAGATACAAATAAAAATACATACCTCCACCTCCAGGAACATCAATTTCAATAATAAGACAAAAAAAAAAAAGGAATTGGGAAGATTCTGAATTATTACTGCCAAGATCAATATGTACCATGGGGGAATGTGTTCATAGCTGAATTCTAGGTGGAGTCATTTCCTAGTTGAGTTTGTTGGAGGGAGTGAGTTTTGGTGATCTCAGTTGACATTCCCAGGAGTCCTCCCAGTAGTTTTCTCTTATAGAGGGGTTGCATAAAATCACCTTCACTGCTTCCTTTGAGAATAGACTTCAGGGCCACCTGAGATGCACCCTTGGGCAATTTAGTGTTTGCCTGCCCAAACTCCTATCACTCTTCAGGCGGGGGCCCAAGAGCCACTGGGAATATTGTGGATTCTGGTACAGCTGTATGAGACTATTACTGTTCCAAGGAAAGTGGTCTGCCTGGAGTGAGCTCCCCTGGGAATGTTATTACCCTACTCTTGGGTGTCTTGTGGTCCTCAGTGGCCCTAAGAGATGATGTGTGGAGTATTTCATGATAAGATCAATCTTGCAGGATTCATGAAAAGAAAACCAGTATTATAAAGAATTCTCGAAGAAAAACTCCACATAGAAGAAAAAATCAAACATTCCTCAAAACCCACAAACAGAGGAAATGCAATAAAATTGAATGCTATCAAAAGACAACCAATGAAGACACAACATACTGAAACCTTTAGGACAGCATGAAAGCATTCTTGAGGGGAAAATTTATAGCACTGAGTGCCTATTTTAAAAACCAGGAGAGATCTCAAATAAATAAGTCTTTTTGCTCCACCTCAAATCTCTACATAGGAAGAACAATCTAAGGCCAAAACCAGAAGAACACAGGAAATAAGCAAGTTCAGACCTGAAATCCAAGAAATTGAGAACAAAAATAAATAAATAATGAAACAAAGAGCTGTTCTTTGAAAAAATAAGTAAAATTGAAAGACCCCTAGCTAACTTCACTAAAAGAAGGAGAGAAACAAGGTAAAGTAACAAAATCTCAACTGAAAAGGGAGTGATCACAACTGACCCTATGGAAAATCAAAAGGATTGTCAGAACATGTTTTGAAAAACTATATTCTAAATTAGATAATCTGAAAGACACGGCCAAATTTTTACACACTTACAACATCCCCAAATTGGCATAGGATGATATTGAAATACTAACCAGCCCAATAATGGGTAGTGAAATCTACATACCCAATTAAAAGCCTTCCAAAGAAGAAAAGCCCAGAAACAGATGGATTCTCTGCTGAATTTTACCATACCTATGAAGAGGAGCTAACACCTCTCCTTATTAAGCTATTCCAAGAAATTGAAAAGGAGGGAACTCTCACAGACACTTTTTATAAGGCAATCATAAATTTTGGATACCAAAGTCCAATAAAGACACCTGAAAAAAAGAAAATTACAGAACAATATCCCTGATGAGCAATGATGCAAAAATCCGTAATAAAATAAGTTTCTAGAAAACTGCATTCAAAAATACATCAACAAAATAATTCATCACTATCAAATGGGTTTCATTCCAGGTATGCAAATCAGGTTCCACATCAATAAATGTTGATTCATGACTTAAGCAGAATTAAGGACAAAATGACATGATCATCTCAACTGACGCAGAAATGGCCTTCAATGAAATCCAGCACCGATTTATGCTCAAAACTCTAGAGAAGATAGGGATCAGAGGAACTTATCTTAAATTTATAAGGGCCATATATGCCAAATCCTTAGCTAGGATAATAGCAAATGGAGAAAAGCTGAAAGTGTTTCCATTAAACTTGGAAACAAGACAAGGCTGCCCACTCTCACCACTTTTATTCAATATAGTCCTCAAAATCCTAGCTGGAGTCATCAGGCAAGAGAAGGAAATAAAAGGGATAAGAATAAAAAGAGAAGACTTTAAACTATACCTTTTTGCTGATGACATAATCCTATATCTGGAAGATCCAAAAAAACTCCACCAGAAAATTTCTTAAGCTTATAAAGAAATTTAGCAAAGTTTCAGGCTACTTGATCAATATCTATAAATCAGTAGCTTTCCTATATGCCAGCAATAAAGGGAAGAAGAAGAAATCAGGAAATCGATCCCATTCACAATATTCTCTAAAAGAATAAAATACTTGGGAATCAATCTAACAAGGGAAGTAAAAAGCTTCTACAATTAAAATTCTTGAACATTGAAGACAGAAATTGAAGAGGAACTGAGAAGATAGGAAGATGTTCCATGCTCTTGGTTAGACAGAAAATGGCTATTCTGCCAAAAGAGCTATACAGATTCAGAATGATCTCCATCAAAATATCAATATCAATATTTAAAGATATAGAAAAGCAATTCTCAAATTCATTTGGAATAATAAGAAACTCAGAATAGCCAAACATTACTAAGCAAGAAAGACGAAGCAGGTAGTTTCACAATGCCATCTAAAAATATACCATAAAGCTGTAATAACAAAAACACCATAGTAGTGATATCCAAATAGGAATGTAGACCAATGGAACAGACCACAAATCTTTAAACATCTAATCTTTGACAATGGGTTTCAAAATATTAGATGGAGTGATGACCACCTATCCAACAGGTGATGCTAGACAAAGTACACAGGCATTTGCAAGAAGTTGAGATTAGATCCTTATCTCTCACCTTGCACAAGGATCAAATAAAAATGGATCAAGGTAGGAGGAATTAAACCAGTTACCATACAAATGCTAGAAGAAAAGTTAGAACCACCACTCTACCATTTGGCAGTAGACAATGACTTTCTCAACAAGAGTCCGAAAGCAAAAGAATTAAAGTAAAAAATCAATGAGTGGGATACTACAAAACTGAGGAATTGGTCAAAATTATGAAAAGACAATCTATAGAATGGGAGATAATCATGGCTTGTGATTCCTCCAACAGGTGACTAATATCTAAAATATAAAAAGTACTCAAAAACCTTCAAATCAAAAACATTAACGATCCAATCTACAAATGGGCTGGAGAGCTAAATGGAAACTTCTCAATAGAGGACATTGAGCAAGCCAATGAATCCATGAGAAAGTGTGCTAAATCACTAGTAATCAGAGAAATGCAAACCAAAACTACCTTTAGATTTCACCTCACTCCAGTCAGACTGCCAAAAATGAAGAATACAAATAGTAACAGATGCTGGAGGGGTTGTGGGGAGATAGGAACACTAGCACTATGATGGTGGAACTGCAGACTGGTACAACCACTGTGGAAAGCAGTGTGGAGTTTCCTCAAAAAATTAGGGATAGATCTGTCATATGACCCACCGATCCCTCTTCTGGGTATTTTCCCAGAAGAGTTAGAAGCAGCACATTACGATGACACAGCAAAATGAATGTTCATTGCAGCTCAATTTATAATAGTTAAATTACAGAATCAACCCCTAATGCCCCTCACTGGATGAATGGATCCAGAAGCTGTGGTGTATGTGTGTAATGGAGTTCTGCTCAGTTATTAGAAGCAATGATATTGTGGCCTTTGAAAGTGAATGAATAGCAATGAAAGAAATTATGCTGAGTGAAATTAGCCAAACCAGAGAGTAAAGACTTGAATTTTTTCACTCATTTGTGGAGGCTGTAGCTAAACCCCTGCTTGAGTGAAAGGTAATAAAACTCATGTATTGGACCCATCAGGGACACAACAACACATAAGCTAGGGGAACCATGTACAAGTAGTGGGGAAGGGGATAGGAGAAGGAGGGAAGATAGGGAGCAATCTAAAGAGACAATAAAAAATGTAGCATACTATTTAACCCCTGAGAGGTAAAATATTATGTACACAATCATTTAATTCTGTAAAATTCACAATCATATATATATACATATTATGTATATTATATATAATATATATATATAGTCAATCATATTTATTAGGGGCATAATATAGAAGAATTAAGAGACCATAGTGTGGGCAATGTGGGCATAGTTATGATCAAAAGCATGTCATATTGTTATTTTCTACACATTTATTTAAAAAAAACTAAAAAAAATGGAGGGTTTAAAAAAAACTGCCAGAACTAGTAATTCAGTAAAGTTGTAGGATACAATATCAATATACAAAAAGCCATCTGAAAAAGAAATTATACAATGATCCTATTTATAATACCATCAAAAAGAATGAAATATGTAGTAATAAATTTTACCAAGGAGGTGGAAAATCTGTACATTGAAAACTCTGATAGTGATAAAAATAATGGATAAATTCCAAATGAGTGGAAAACACATCAAGTACATGGATTGGAAGACTTGAAATAATTAAAATGTCTATACTATCAAAATTATATTTGTGTACAACCCTAAAATTTTGTGTGGAAAAATGCAAGACCCCAAATAGGTAAAGAAATTTTGGGAAAGAATAACAAAGCTGGAACTATCTCCTTATACCTTTTAGTACAATATCAAGAAGAAAAAACAAATAATAGTGAGAATGTGGAGAAAAGAGAACAACATTTTTTATGCACTGTTGCTAAACAGAATAGAGTTCCCTCAAAAAATTAAAGCTAGAACTCTCATATCATAAATCAATCTCACTTCTGTATATATGTCCAAAATGAATAAAATTGGTATGTTGAAAAAATATGTGCATCCCACGTGCATTACACCATTTTTCATAAGAGCCAAGATATTGAATCAACCTAAGTGGTCATCAATTGATAAATGGACAAAGTACATATCTAAAGTAGACTATTTTTCAGCCATGAAAAGAAGGAAATACTTCCATTTATAACATTTATGAACCTGGAATACATTGTACTGAGTGGAATAAGTTGGAAACAAAGACAAAATACCCTGCAATTTCATTTATTTGTAGAATCTAAAAATGTTGAGCTCCCAGAAGCAGAGAGTGGAAGAGTATTTGCCAGAAGCTGTAAGGTGGAAGAAAAGGGGAGATTTTATTGAAGGTTACAAACTTTCAATTACAAAATGAACTAATTCTAGAGACCTGATGTTCAGTATGGGTCATGGTAAATGCATTAATTAATGGTAATACTAACACAATGTATTCATACATCATCGCATTGTACACTTTCAGTATATTAAATCTTTATTATACAATTAAAAAGTTTTTAAGGTGAGAAAAGGAAAAAAAGTAAAAAACATATATGGGTATGTTTTCCTTAATTCCAGGTACATCTGAGTTTAGGTCATCTGATGTTTAAAACACTGTTTGTAATAGGATCATCCTAGCTATCATATTTAGAGAGCATGGTGAGATGAATAAAGCTGACATTCTTGAAATTTTTATCAAAAGTCCTGCCATTTTCCTCAAAAGACTTTGTTCCATCCTGTGGAAGTTCATATTAAAATTTAGTTTGCATGTTGAGTTGCAAATAACAGAATAAAATGTGTTGTAAATTTTGATTGTGTTCATAAACCCTGTGCTTAAATAATGATTTTTCTATAACTTAAAAAAGAAACATGGGGAACCCTAACATTTAATAAACATTAATTATATTTAATGTCTTTTTCCTTTTTAGTTATATATAACATTGAAATTCATTTTGACATAGTTTAAAGGCATAAAATGAAATTTTCTCCAATTAAGTCCCTAGTATTTTTCCTTTCCCTTTCCTCCTCCTTCCTCCTGTTCCCTTCCATCTATTCATCTTACCTGTTGTTTACTTTTAGTTTTTTTTTTTGTTAGTGTCTTATGGATATATATGATGGTGAGATTCACTGTGGTATATTTGTATATAAACCTAGGAAAATTAGGTCAAATTAATTCCACTGTTCTTCCCTTATCCTGTCCCTTCTCCTTCACCCTCAATCTCCATCTAGTCCACCAATCTTTCTTCTGTTTTGATGGAATTCTCCCTTTTCCCTTTCTCTCTCCGTCTCCCTGCGCCCCTAATTTTGGGTTAGCTTCTGCCTATCAGAGAAAGCATTTAACCTTTGACTTTCTGAGTCTGTTTTATTTCACATAGCATTATGTTCTCCAGTTGCATCCATTTACTAGTAAATGCCATAATTTCATTCTTCCTTATGGTTGAGTAATACTCCATTTCATATACATGCCACATTTTCTTTATTCATTCATCTGTTGAAGGACACCTGGGTTGATTCCATAGCTTGGCTACTGTGAATTATGCAGATATAAACACTGATATAGCTGTAGCGCTGTAGTATGCTGATTTTAGATCTTTTATATATTGCAGAGTGGGATGGCTGGGCCATGTGTTGGCATAGAAACTGACTTCCTTCACCAGAGTTCTAAAGGGCAAGAAATAAACCCAAAAACCAACAAGTTGGGTGGCAGGAAATTAAATAGCTACCGCACAGCAATGGAAACAAGAGCATGATGAGAGAGCCCACACAGAGGGAGTCCTTTGCCACTTGCTATTCAGATTGGGCATTAATGTCCAGAATATATAAAGACCTCAAAAGTACAACCCCAAATTAAAAAAAAACTAAAAACCTGATCAATAAATGGTTAAAAGAACTAACCAGGAACTTCTCAAAAGAAGAAATACAAACATTCAATAAATATTTAAAAAATGTTCAACATCTCTAGCAATTATGGAAAGCAAATCAAAACTGTATTGATATTTCACCTTACTCCAGTCAGAATGATAGTTTTCAAGATTAAAAACAATACCTCATATTCTTATATATTAAACTTTTTTCTAAATAAACAGTTGCTTTTATCTTTAGTTTTCTACCTACAGTTTTTTTGTTTACATTTTTTTCTGCTAATAACTTGCACCCAATTTGAATATGTTCTTTTCTTCTTGACAGTCTTTTCCTCCACTGCTTAAGTTCACAAATAAATATGAAAATAAGAATTTTGTTTCTGAAATTCTACCAAGACATTCCAGGAACTGATAATTAGAAAAAATAATTTGAGTTATGTTTTAATGCTATTGATAATTTTACTTCACATTAAAAAAAATGGTATGACTTGCTGTGCTTCCATTAATACTCTTTTTTTGTCTCCAAATGTTCACATCATACCACATCCTCTGCCATACTACAGACTCTCTCTCAATTTATTACATCTTGCCAAAAACATACTTTTGCCAATCAAATTAAATAAGAGCTACTTAAGGAACAAATTCCAATGAATAAAATTCAGATATTTCCTGTTAAACTGCTTTTAATTTGTGCCTCATTCATCATAATAAGGTTTTACCAGTTTTCAAAGTGCTATTCCCACTTTTTACCACGGTTCTGATAATCAGATTCCTTCAGTTCATTATGTTTGAATCACTGTTTATATGATCTGTGGACATGGAGCAAATATATAAAGAACAAAACACTAACCAATCGAAACAGAGGCCAGATATAAGACCTAGTGAATCCTTTATCTTGATAACTGTTTTCAAGCTAATTGTCAACCATGTTTATGGTTTATGGTTGTCAAATTTTTTTTTCTGAGCAAATATTCCTCTGGCCTCTAAAGTATATCAACCGTATATAATACAAAAAAATGTGATATGAAATAAATGTTAAACTTTTCATTAAATATAAATAAGAGCACTGAAAAAGGAAACTCCTCTATAATATTTTTCTCATGATTACATATTTTTGGGAATCAGACAACTAGAGAATTCTCAAATTTTTCCTGAGCACCATCCACATTCTTACCTATGCTTCTGTTTCTTCCTTTATTCTTCTAGTTAACAATTACTATCAGAAAATATTTTTTCTGGTCAACATAGGTCTCTACCCATTCCCATCTAAGCTTCTGGAAGAGAAGTTAACAGATCAGAATTTTCAGGCTGTCGAGGGATGTCTCTCTCTCGCCTATGCACAGAAAGTATCAGCATAAGCCGTGTACATCATGACAAATGCTGAATTGGGAATTTTAGTGGGAAAGAGAGGGAAATATCATCTGAATTTAAAATTTAAGAGTCCAAAAACAAAACTAAAAACTAAGGTACAGAGTCAACAATATGAGAAAAGAAGGGAGCTGGGAGTGAGCAATGAGTGTGTCTCACCAAAGCAGTATCATGGACAGCCCAAGTTGTACACGGCTGTTTGAGATGCCAGCTGAGGGGTAGTAAATACATAATACAGGCAGAGTTAGCTCAATCATTCTGGCCAATAGTTCACCGGAGGACCTAGGGTTCAGAACACATTTGTGATCCTATCTTTGTGATCATCCAGTTTAGAATCTCTCACTTCAGCCAGGCTTTCTGCTTCCAGATATTTATTCTGCTTTTACAGAGAGAAAGGTACATGCATTAGGCCTAGATTGTAAAACTTGAAAATGTGTAGTACTACAACCAGACGTAAGGGAGAAACAAATGAGGAGCCAGCTCTTACTTCATTACTGTGAAAATATGCTTGGGATAATCTAAATGCATTTGAATGGATGGCATGTGGTATATTGTTTCAGTGTCCTGAAACCCACTTGGACATGCTACTTACTGTCTGATTTTATAGAAATCAATGCTCTGAATTCTCGGATAATATCTGCCATCACAGAATTGAAAAGAAATTGTTATTTTTTGTTCCAAAAGGTTGCAAACTATATGGTATATTTTTTTCCTCTCAATAATTCTATAAATATAGATATTAATAATTAGAATACACTTTATGTCCTGGAGCTGTGTCTCAGCAGTTTTGTCTCTTGTCTGGCATGTGCAAAGATGCAGGTTTGAACCCTAGCACCACGTACACAATGAAGTGTTAGAGCAATGAAGGCCAAATGAAAAACTGAATAAAATTGATTGTTCTTTCTCTCTGTGTGTGTTATTGTTCCTGTATCTCTTTAAAAAAAGAAACAATCTACATTTTACAGATGAGATGCAGAGACTCTCAAATATTAAGGAGCAGCTTGTCTTAAAGATAAATAAAGCTGGGCACCGGACAAAGTGGTAAGGACAGATTTTAATCAGTAATATGGAAAAGAGTTCCTGGCTCACTGAATTTAGCTTTGATTTATACAGATGCAACTAGGTTGTTTTAAAAGGAAAATGAGGAAATAAGGAGGGGGTTAGTGGAGGCTTAGTAGACTCAGGGAAGTGAAAAATTACAAAGGGTTAGTCAGTGTAAACAAGATTATGCAAGCTGTGTCTGCTAGCTGTCAACCATCAAGGGTAGGATTCTGTCCTCCAATGGAGACTGGGAGACAGAGTCCTATCCTCAGGTGTTGGCTGAAATCAACACTTTTTTTTCCAGCCCTAAGTTTTCTCTGGTGGGCACTTTATGGGGGCCTAGGGTCATGTTAGAGATGTAGCCCTGAGCTGTCAGACATTATGCTAGTGTTTTTTTCACATCTTTATAGGCCAAGGTTGAGGCCTACTTATGACGGCTCAGAAGATCCTGGCTAGTGTTTGGTCAAGAAGATAATCTCAGTCAGTCACCTAAGATTACATAGCAAGAAAGTGACAGAAAAACTTTCAAATTAAGTATTAATTCCCTCTCCAGAAAAAAACAAAACAAAGCAAAATAAAACTGTATTTTAACAATACACAGTGTTCATTATAATATAAGCAGTTTTCATAATCACCACCGCAAACTGTCAGAATTCTATTTCATATAAAAATCCTTGTACATTTCTTCTAAAATAACTGAACTCCCCCTTAAAAAGAGTGTTAGGGTACATAGAATAGGTTGAGGAAAAAAAATGAAGAAAAACAGGGCATGTATTTGACTTTTAGCTCTTATATCAAAATGAGAAAAAAAATATGATAATGTTCATTGAATTCTTTTTTTTAATTATTTTTTTAACCGTGTTTATTTATTTTTTATTTTTTTCCCACATTTATTAGAAGTATATAGCGATACAGGATACAGATGAGGGAGAAACATTGTCAAAACTGTAGCAATCAATGTGTATAAACTTTGTTAACCAGGGGTATTACTAACGCATAGATAAGCTACTATGGGTTCATTTATTGCAGCTTCCCCCAGAAGAACTCATGTGTTAAATGGATATCTAGTGTAGGAATAACATCGGCTTCTGGGATGGTTCCCCCATCTTCCCAATCACCAGACTCCTATGAGTTCTTCATATACCCTCCCCCCTCCCCATCCCCTTCCCTACACCTCCAAGTTACCTAGGGAGCTTTCACCCCTGTTGCACTGAAAGTCATTCAGTTTGGGGCTTTGTTAGGTCAGCCGTCTGTCCTACTGCTTCAACATAAATTCTAGTATCAACAGATGAGAGAAACCATTTGGCCCTTAAGTCTCTGAGCTTGGGAGACTTCACTAAGCATAATTCTGTCCATCTCCATCCATTTGA
>PVKS010038162.1:0-18115 GCA_004027875.1 Aplodontia rufa
CCCTATCTATAAAATGGAATAATATCCAGCCATAAAGAGGAAAGACATTTTGACACATGCTTTGACACCAATGAATCTTGAAGATTATGTTAAGGGAAAGAAATAAGACATAACAACACACATATCACATGACACCTTGCATACAAAATATTCAGAATAGGCAGATCTACATGAGCATGAGGCAAATGAATTGTTGCCAGGTGCTGTGGGAGGCATGAAGTGAAAAATGATTGTTTAAGAAGTACACATTTTCTTTCATGGATAATGAAAAGATTCTGGAACTAGAGTTGATGGAGCAATTTAAAATAATTAAAATGGTAAATTTTGTGTTACTGTATTTTATTTCAGGAAAGAAAAGGAAATAATATTTTATTTGCTCTTACTATTTATTGACTAAAACAGTATTTTTAAAATCATGTCCTACAAGTTTGAAAAGTACCAGAGATTAAATCTGAAACCATTTCACAAGTGTTGATTATATTCCATTAAAATCAACAATAATTTTCATTTTTTATTAAAAACTTTGTACTGAAGAATAAAAACAAATTCAAAGTAAGTTATTTTCTTTGGACAAATAGAATTTTTTTTTCAGTGAAGAGTTGTCCATCTCCTGATAACAGAAGAAAGATCTAATACTATAAGATATCAGTGTAATTGAAGTTTATCATTGGAACATGTAGAATGTACTATTTTGCACTGTTAAGTAAAGAGCCTATTATTAAATAGTCTGGGTTTATTCTGCATCGTTGCATTTTATTCCGTAGAAAGACTACTTTAAATGAGGCAACATTGCAAATGTCAGAGAATTTGACACATCATTAAGTGGAAAGTGAAATTGATTTTCATTGATCATTAAGCAAGTTCATGCTGTATTTAAAGCCTCAAAAGTTTAGTAAATTAGTCAAAATAATATGATTCTTTAAAATAACATCATTAAAAGAGAAAATACTTGATGGCAATCACAGGAAGGAAACTGCTTTTATATGAGTCAATTGATGTTCATCCAGATTTTGATTTTATTTTTCAGATATAAATTTCAAAAATATTACAAAATGTACCAAAAAGCAGTGACTTCTTAGTGAAAAACTTCTGTCAGTATTTATTTTGTTAGATTTATTGAGATATAATTCACATACAGCATTCACTCACTTAAAGTATATGATGCAGTAGTTTTTAGTATGTAGGCAACATTGCGAAACAATTACCAAAATCTAAATCTGTGACATTTTCATTCCATAGAAAGAAACCTCCTCTCCTATCCATGAACAGTGACTAACCATTTACCCTCCTTTTCCCTCAGTTGTAAGTAACTACTGCTCAAACTTCTTTCTGTCTCTGTAGCTTGGCAACATCTATTTAAATGTGGTGATCCATTTTGTTTCAAACTTAGTGGTGTTAGTATTTGAATTAAGATCTCTCTGCAGTGTTGTGTGAAAGACAAAGCGATCACCCACATATTTATTTGTGGCAAGTCTTTGGGATGCTCATATATCCTTTTTTGTTTTCCCTAGCGAGAGTTTCTTCCCCATACTATTTTTAAATATAGAAGTTTTTATAATGTTTATCTGCCTAGAAATATATACTTAGATTTGGATATTCAATATGCTTTATTATTGACTAAGTCAGATTTTAAATAATATCACACAGTATAGTGAATATAACAATAATCATAAAAGAGTAACAAGTTAGCACTAAATATAATGAATTTGCTCCTATGGTTTCAATAGGAATAATAAATATTATTGTTAATATAGATATTGACAAATAAATGAAAGTGAAATAAATTTCAAAAAGAAGAAAGAAAGCAAGCAGGGTGTGGGAAATCAGAATACAAATGCACAAAAAATAGACTAAACGTATCTAAGAGAAGCAAATGGAAGTAAAGGCTGAAGATCTGCAGTAGCATCAAGAAAGAAATGGAGGGCTGGAGAGGTGGCTCAGTGGTAGGTGCTTGTCTGGCATGTACAAGGTCCCTGGTTCAATGCACAGCACCAAATATACAAATAAATAAAGGAAAAACAAAAACCAGATGAAAAAGATCTGTCTCTCTCTTTAGGAAAAAAAGAAAGAAAGAAATGGAAGCAATGAGAAGAAAATTAAGTGAATTAATGAAAGAATAAATGAATAAGATGTGGCAAACTGATCCACAAGCAATATAGTGATATATTAGTAATAGCAACCATAGATCCTCTTCACTGGATTTCTTTTGCAGTTATTTATAATATCACAGAGCATTTATGCACTATTTTAAAAACACAGAAAACTGCCATAAATTGCATACTAGATGTCAAGCATACATAGGATGAATGAGGGAATTCAAAGCATTAAGAAAAGATACTTCTGTTCAAAGAACCCATCATCTTTTTCAAACATTAAAGGCTTACTTTTTAGTAGAAAAGAAATTGTTGATGTTATTAATCATGTTCATAGACTAAAAATGATGTTAATTTAGATTATATAATTTTTATCTTTAATTTCCTGTGGGGAAGGAAAAACATTATTTGCAATTGTATTATTTTTTAAAAATAAATGAAAGCATATATAACATGTTATTAAATGTTAAATTATAAATTTCCAAAGCATTGTATTATATCCCAAAATTTGAAATTTTTTGCTTGTTTTATTATAGCAAAATAGATATAAAAAATTGGTAGCATTATAGATCAATGCCTACCTGAAATATTGGTGGAATAATACTGTCATATTTTAATGGAAGTGCTGTTCTAAATTAAAGTAGCATTAATTATCAGTAAATTTAACACATATTTATTGAGATGCTCTATGTGCTACTATTGGTTAGACTTGCACCTTTAAGTAAAGCTGCTTAAGTTTTTGGTTCAGTGTAGGTCTAAAGTTTTGACTTTGAAATATTACTTTCTAAATTGATATGTGAATTTCTGTATTCGTAAATTTGGAATACTGATAGCACCTTTCTTAGAAGTTTGTACAATGATAAAATGAAAGAGTAAATAAACAAATCCAAGACTTGGTAATAAATGATCTTTCAATAATTGTTAGCTATTACTCTTATGCCATATGCATCTACCTATCTACTTATCTATTAGATATCTATCATCTATCATCATCTATTTCCTATCTCTGATTTCCTTTCTTCCAGCCTAATCTCCCATCTATATATGTCTTATTTCCTTCCTGTCTACCTAACTACCTGTACATCTTTAGTGACTGAATAATTCATGACTACTAGAGTCTAGTTTTCTAAATATTCCCCATAGTTTTCAATTCATCTGAGAAGTATTTAACCTTTTCCCATCATTTTCAAGTAATTTATAATCTGCATTTAAATTTTATCTTAAATCTTTAAACATACTCCATGAACCTCAGAGTCCTTTGAGTATATTTTTGTGAAATAACGTAGGGTTGTATAATGTGAAAAGACATTATAATCATAGTTAAAAATAATCCTCCAGTCACGTTGGGTTGCTAGCCTCTCATCCTTCTTAGATGACATCTTATGGATTTGTACATGCTTCTTTATTTTGAGTGTCACAAGCCTCTATTTTAATAATCACACTGTCATGGGAAATCACTTTGGAACTATCAAAAGTTTAAAACTGTGCACAAGTCAATTTGGTTTAAGGAGTAAGTGTATTAGATTTAGATAAAAGTAGAGCCTACTTGTATTCTTTCTGGCAATATACCAGAGAATAAAATCCCTTTCTTATGAAGATTAAAACTGTGGTCTTTTCTTGTTAAAATATAATTTCTTGGGGAGGTGCTATGGCTCAACGGTTATGGTGCTTGCCTGGCATGCACAAAGATGCAGGTTCTAACCCCAGCACCATGTACACAACAGACTGATGAAAGCCAAAGGAAAAACTAAATAAAACTGATTCTCTCTTTCTCTCTCTCTCACTGACCTTTTCTCTCTTTAAAAAAAATATAATTTCTCCTGTTTTAGAGATACTAACATTTTTATTATACAATAATAAGCATGGTAAAACATCGACATGTATAGAATGCTATAAAACAGAAATTAACAGTCTTCAGTTAGCTGTCTACAACCTTAGGAATCATTTCTTGATTAATCATTAATGTATTTGCATCTTTATACATTTTTGATTCAAATAAAAGACATCAGTTTAAATTCATAATCTGTCAGTAACTAAACTTAAGTTGTCCATTTGAGTTACATAGATAGCCTGCTAAGATAGTTTTGAAATCATCTTCAAAAATCAGAAAAGGACCCTCAAATTTCCCAGGAAATATTATTTAGCAAGATATCTTCAAAAGGGAAAAAAAGGACACAGAAAAAGCAACTTACACATGTTATAAAAGGATTCAACTTCAACTTCTTATCAGCTTGATTTTTTATTTTTACTGCTACATTTTCTTGAAGAATTATGTACAGATAAATTAAATCGTTATTTTGACTTCTTGACATCTTATATTAATCTAACTTCTACCTAGTTTGGTTTCCATTTAACAAACTTGTCCAAGACACTTCCCTTTCTGAAGGAAATATTTCTCATAAAGCAGATAATCTTTTTGGAATAATCCATTCATCTACAATCATCAGATAACTGAATATTTTCTTCAGACACTAATAGACTGGCAAGTTGGTGCAACTGTTGATGGGAGGCCAAAGTTCCTATCCATGTGTGTTTTTCTACAAGAATTCTCATGCATCCTCATGGCTTTGCAGCCAGTATTTCTTGGAGTGATAGACAACTCCCTGTTTGTGCTAGCTTATTCCTCTGTTGGTCAACAGGTAAGGCCTAATGCAGTCGAAGAGAAGACTGGATCAGGGGCCATCAGCAGGAGCACATTTGGAGGCCAAGGGGAAGGCTGCTACTGCACATCCCAGAGGGAGCCTCCATTGTACTTTGCTACACCTCCTGATTGCCCCGTGTGTGTCCTTTGGTACTTTGCTACTATTCTTCAAATCAATATTTTTTTTTATCTCCAAAGTCATCTTCTACGCTTATAATTCTTTACTTTGAGAGGTCAAAGCGGCATTTTATTTTGCTTGCTCTTAGTGCTTATCAATGCCAATTCATCACCGTATGACTGTTAATAATTGAAAGTATTATCTAGTGTGTTTCTTCCATTGCATACAGACATTTCATATATTCATGCATCTAACTCTGAAGTTTTTTCTAGATTGTATGATCTACTGCCTATTACATAGCTATGCTTTTATATTCCAGTGAATATGGGATATAAATTTATGTCTGTCTATATTTTGTCTTCTATTAGCTCCAAGTCCTATCCTATCAGACTTGGACCGTATCCTAGTCTCACAAGTCAAATAATTAAGATCTTTTTCTCTTCCTCATAGTGACATAACTAGTCACTCTATTTAATGGAGTCCATCTTCTTAATACTATTGAAGATTGCATTGTTATGTACTTAATTCATATTTTGTCATATATTTATAGGGATATGTAGATAATTTTATGTTCACCATTATTTCCACCTCTCCATCAAAAGTCTATCTTTCAGAGTACTTTAAGAACATTCTTCCTAAAATACAAATGTGAGTATGTTTCTCCTATCTTAGAATTCTGTGGTGCCTTTTTGTTACCCTGCAACATAACCCTACACTATTGTTTCCTTAACTCTTTCCACTCTTTTTACCATCATGTTCAATTACTATACTTTCCAGAACTTTCTACGTAAACCCTAACTCCCTGAATAACATGAAATCACCAACACTTCAGACTTTAGCTTCTGTGGTGACATGATCAACCTTGAAAATTTTGCTCTTCATCCTCTCTCTCTAACCTACTAAACACTAGCTCAACTTTCAGGCTTATGTGTAAAGGTCATCTTTTCTAGGAATACTTCTCTTAAACTAAATTTAGAAAGACAATCCTTTCCTCAATTTTCTCTCCTGATAGTGATCCAAGCCTTGGGGTGTCAAAGGTGTGTATGGGTAGTTATGAAAGAAAGAGACAAAGAGAATAACTTTTTTTTAAGAGAGAGAAAGAGAGAATCAATTTTATTTAGTTTTTCACGTGGCTTTTGTTGCTGCAAGACTTCATTGTGTACATGGTGCTGGGGTTTGAACTCATGTACTTGCACATGCAGAGCAAGTACCATAACCGCGGAGCCACCTCTCTAGCCCCAACTTTTGATACCATATCTTCTGAGTTCATTTTAGTGATTGATGCACAGAAACTATCAAGTAAAATCCCAATGGGTAGAAACAGAAATTCATTCATATGACATGGGTAGATGGGTTTCCAGAATATTTGACTCATCTCTAGGAGCTCTGCATAGTTACCTAACAAAACCATCAGTTATGTGTCAATGGTATTTTCAAGAAAAATTGTATTAAATTTTCAGAGAAATAAATACTACAGCTAATGATTGAAAAACCCCTGTTGATACACTTTTGAAAAAAAAATTTGTGCTTTCTTTACCACCAGATTAAACTTTAATGCTTAAGGAAAATAATTTGTTTTTTATTATTTCATGTTGTAGTGTCAGAAAATAAGAAAACAATTACTATTACCCTGAAACTCGGTCCTTGAAAATGATACTATTGATGGTATGGTTCCAGAGTTTCATTTCAGAACTGAAAAATACATTTCTTGAAAATTGTAAGATAAAATTATATGGTTAGTCTTCCTGACTGCAGGAAGAATTTGGTTTTGCATCATTCATGTAATTACAGAGCAGAATATAATATAAGAATTTAAATATGGCTGAGAGTGCCACATTTATTTTTTATAATTTAAAACATCTTTCAATGCATTTTTCACAGTCCCAACCAGGAATGCCACATTGTTTTCTACAGTATGATTATTCTGTTTTATTTTCCCATAACTACCACAGAATATATTGCTTTGAGTCTTTATGTTAATACAAGAGTAAAAGCATTTTCATGAAAAAATGTTGAATGTTTTATTTTGTTCTTAGAATATTATAAAGTTCAAATTACACCAAAAATTTTAGATTTCTCTTTTTCTTGAGATGCAAAAATTTTTTTGAAGAAAGAAAAATGTGCTTCCTTGCGTGTGTATATGTGTCTGTGTGAAGACACAGAGAGAAAGAGAGAGGGAGAGAGAAAAAGGAGAGAAAGAGACTTTTGGATGACAGAGCAACAGGAATACAGAATCAATCAGTATTTCACTTTGCTGCTGGATGACACTGTTGGGCACTAACATTTGGAATAGACAGTTGATAAAGTGAAGAAAGAATAAGTGCACCTTATTTAATTATGTAAATAATTTACAACTCCGTTCTTGCCTTTGTTCCTGGATTGTGTGTGTTATTTGTAGATAAAACAAATGTGAACATATTTTTAGATATGGGCCTTAGATATAATTCTTGTCTCAGTGTGAATGCTGTTATTGTGCTTTGCAGTAAATAACCAACAACCTTGAAAGAAAGTATACAGCAACATGGAGTTACTCAAGAATCTGATCCTTAAGTTTAAAATTGAACTATTTAGGATTCCTTATTTATGTTATAGCTTTGAAATGGAACAAAATTTGTTTAAATTCTGAAAATAGAAATACAAGTTTAAGATTAATCTACTTTTACTTTCTATTTAGAAAGTCAGAAGTTTGAGATGTTTATTATCCTTAGATGTTTGTTTATTTATTTATTTAGTTTTGCTTAGAAAATACTTCTGTAATTTTGTAATTACTATTATCAAAATTTTGTAATTACTGTTATCAAAAGACAGATGATAGCAAGTGCTGGTAAGGATATGAGAAAAGGGAATCCTTAAACAATGTTGGTGGCATGTAAATTAGTTCTGAGATATATATATATATATCCAAATGAAATGTAATCAGCTTATCGAAGAGACATCTACATTTCCATGTTTATTGCAGCACCATTCACAATAGCCAAGAAATGGACACCAATAGGTCTATCAACTGATGATAGTATAAAAAAAAGCCAGGTACATATATACCATGGAATACTACTGAGCCATAAAAAAAATCCTGTCATTTGTGACATTGTGGTTGGAATGGGAGGTTATTATATTAAATGAAATAAGCCAGACATAGACAAGTTCTGCAAAGTCTCACTCATATGTGGAATTAAACAAAGAAACTGATCTTCTTGAAGCTGAAAGTAGAATCGTGGTTACCAGAGTCTGAGAGGAAAGGGGAGAATGCATTGTGAGAGTGTGTTGATCAGTAGGCAGTAAGTTACAGGTAGTTCTGGTGTTCTGTAGCATCAGAGGATGACTACAGATAATGATACTTCACTGTGTATTTCAAAAAGAGCTAGAAGAAAGGATTTATAATGCTTTCATCACAAAGAAATGATAAATGTTTAAGGAGACAGATATGTTTATCCTGATTTGAACAACACGTGTAAAGGTATATTGGAACATTACATGAAATTCCATTAATGTCTATAATTTTTTATTTTATTTTAAAATCTTAGAAAAGAAGTTACTTTGGTTCATGAAAGGATAGCACTTCCCAGGGGGCTAATGTTCACCATGATGTAATCCTTATTTCATAAACTAAGAAACTAGCGAGTGTAATTATTTTTGTCATTTTAGTCAGCTAAATTGAGCATATCAAGGAGATTTGTCATTCAGTCGGCCAGGAAGATCTGTAGTCAATATCCATCATCATTCAACTTCACTTTGCCTAGTGTTCTAGTTGGAATAGTAGTAGGTAGGAAAGGGACTAGATTAAAAGAATGCATTTAAATATCTGCTGATTAAAATACTTGGGGAAATGGTTGCTAATACTTTTAATAGAGGGATTGGAAATGCATTGCCCAATGGAACACGGCAAAAGTAATTAGCGTAAGCAAAGTACTGACAAAATAGACCTTTTTCTTGTGAAGCGTACACCTACCCGGTGTTTTGTGCCAGTGCTGTGGTGCCATTGTTAAGAGAATGGTAGCTGTTGGAATGTGTGCGAGCTGACGGTGATGCTCGGTGCACAAGGAGCAACACAGTCTAGCCACTAGGCGCAGATGAAGTCTTTGCCAAGTAATAGATAATTCAGTGGAGTGACATCACTAAGTCAGGGGTTTGACAATATTAGACTTTTTTCCCACTAAAAATGGAAATACAATATTTAGAAAAATGTATCTGAAACTTTTGCATATGGGTGGAAAATAAAAGAAACCAGAATTTTAGAAAACCATTTCGGAGGCCATTAGTTTAAATAGAAAAGGTACGCTGCAAGACAATGAAAATTTAGAATTCAAATGCCAAAGAGTAATAATTGGAGTAGATGATTGGGGCCTTGAATAAGATACTTTATAAGGGGTTAGAACAGTGGTAGAATACTTGCCTATCATGAGCAAAGCCCTGGGTTCAATCCCTAGCAATGCAATAAATAAATGAATAAGATAATTTAAAAGAGTAAAAATAAATTGTTACAGAGTTTATTAATTCAGTTAAAACCTTCTACTAATCAGCTATCTTTTTATAACACCCTGTCTCTTTTCATCTATAAAACATAATGGTGGGGCTGGGATATGGCTCAGTGGTAGAGTGCTTACCTAGCATGAGGCTGCCCTGTGTTCTAACCAGCACAGAAAAATAAAACAAATAAAAGATTATCTCAAGTTCATTTCACTTTGATATTTTTCATTTATAATCTGAGGTAAAAAAATATTTCTATATTTTCTCTATTCATATATGAATTTTGGTAATCTGGTTGTGTTATTAACTATAACTACTTTTGAATCATTCTGAAAAGCTTTTTCATAGTAAATATAAGACATCAGTGAATATTATTTTTAGCATATGTAGATATATAGTTCATTTTAAAATCAACTGGCTTTTTCTAGTTACGAATGCCTTCAGGAGTTGAACAGGAAGCATCGAATATTAATAATGTTGAAAATCCGTGATTGTTCAGTGTAGCGCAAAACAGGGACAAAGTTGCAAATCTAACTCTGGAAATGATTTTATTTCTGTGGTTTAACTCTGTCCCATATGGGATTTTAGACATTGTGTTTCAGCTCATGGGAATGTTAGTGGAATTGATTAAATGATACTTTCTAAAACTAGAGAGCGTTCTGTCTTTAGTTGCCAGCACATTGCTGAGCATCGTGCTCTCCCTGCTAATCATTGGACTGATGGGCAGCTTTCACTTTCACAGATGGAGCCTTACCTCACACAGCCCTGTGGAGTAAGCTGTCTCCTTGCCTCACCGGCAGATGAAGCCCCCAAGTTCTTTTTAAGAAAGGAAGTATTATAGTCAACAGAGAGATGCTGCAGAGAGTAGCATATAAAGCAAGAGGGCTTTGCTTTTATATTTTACTTTCATATAAGAGGTGCATAAGCAAATAGAGGGAACTAGAAGTAGAGGCTATTTTCCTTCACTGTGATGTGTTAAAAGAGAATATTCTTAGCAGTCAGGAGCTTGAAGCCAACCCTCAAACTCTCTGAAAATATGTCTCCAGCTCTGTCTTTGGCCCAAAGTTGGAACAGACTTCCTGAGAGCACAAAGGAAGGCTGTTCATATTCTAGTCTAATTAGTAGACTAATTCCCTTCAGTCAATGGCAAGATAATTCCAAATGGAGAAAAGCGCGTGTGCAAAGGCACCAGCCCATCCATAGACTCTTCTAAAACCAGGGAAGTGTTCAGTGAGGTGCGGCCTAATGAGTTCCCAGAGGAACTGGAAGGCCAGGCAGGATGATGGGAAAGTTCACAAAAGGGCAGGGATTTGATCATATTTGACTTTTGAGCCATTATTCTGAACTAGTTAGAAGGTAGCACGCTCTGCAAGAAATGAAATAAGGTTTCCCTAAGCAGGAAACCATCTACAAACATGGCAATGGAGAGAGAGAAAGCACATGTTAGAAATTATGACTGGGCAGAACTGACTGGAGGTGCTCTGTGGCAGCCTTGAAAGAGAGAGGAAAAGAGGAATAGTCTATAGATTTTACCAACTGGGTATTTCCTGGTGCTGTTAAATAAGACTGGAATCTAGAACTTTTAAAATGCCAGGGAAGAGAGAACTAGTATCAATTTGACTCCTGTGTGTTTCTACAGTATCCCCTAAGCTCAGAGAAAAGTCTGTCCTGCATTATTTCTAAGGTTAACAATTTCTACATTATATTCTTTCTTTTCACTAGAACCAGGACTTTGTTCTTCCAATTATAAATTTTCTTTTGTTCCCTTCATGATAAGATAACAAATTCATTTTCCTGAATTATTAGAAATGAACATTATTGCTTTATGTGACTGTTGGTCATCCTCTATTTATTGTCTGTCATATAACCCATGTAAAACTATGTCACATCTCATTCCTCCAATTTGACCTGTGCTATAGTTCATACAAAACAGAAACCACCTAAATGTCCATCTCTAAATGAGTAGAGAAAGATATTTACACATAACATACTATTCATTATTGAAAAAAAAACTCTGTCATTTTCATGGATGGAATTGCCAAACATTATGTTAGTGAAATAGACCAGGGGCAGAAAAACTAATACCACTTGGTCTCAATTTTATGTGTAATTAAAGCAAATGAACTCATAGAAACAGAAAGGAATGGTGGTCACAAAGGCTGGAGGGTGGGAGGAAATGGGAAGATGATGGTTAACCAGTACAAAATCCACGTTAGGCAGAAGGAATATGTCTTGCTTTTGAGTCCTATTGCTCAGTGTGGTGAATAGAGTTAAAAATAGTCATACAGCTTGAAATTGCTGAAAGTTAATTTCAAGTGTTCTTACCACAAATATGTTTAATATTTGAGGTGATGGATATGTTGACTAGCTTAATAAAAATTCAACATCATATTCATGAATCATAACATGACTTTGTAGCCCATAAAAGAATTGAATGATAAATGGCTGATTTTACAGTTAAAAAGTAAAATAAAATAATTTTTAAATAAATACAAAGAAATCAACTTGATAAATTATTAAATTACTAAATGAGGGAGTATGAAGTATAGGATCACATACTATGGATAGCTCTTAATAGCTTTAAAACATTTAAATGAATTTTATTTAGTTTTAAAACATATAGCAGGTAACTTTAAAACATACAGTAATATGTTCTTTAGTAACCTTTACATAATAACATATCTAGTTGAAAGTTTCTTTTCTCTGCTCAAAGACTGAGCAGTGAGCACAGCATTATATCTTGACCCCACAATGGCATAGTTCCACAGGAACTATCATGCATATATTCTATATATGATGAACACATATGTAAAAGTGATAAGTATCAAAAAATCATCCCTACTATTGGTATTTTTAAAAATTGTATACTCACATAAAACATCATCTGGTTGTAAGCTGTTCTTTTTCACAACCTTCTGAGAATTATTTTATGACAATTTCCCCACAAACAATAGACTGGCATGAGTTGTCAGAGAAGGAAAAAGCACTTGCCAATGGGTTACGCCCTCTGCACCTTATGTGGTCCAGCTACTAACTGCATTTTCTACAACCCACCATTTCACTCTTAGCTGATGGGCAACAGCCTCAAAGCTTTAACCATCTATCTTGTTATGGACCTAAAGGTGAGGTTTCATAACCACATTCCTGTCCAAAATATCCACCAATTTTTCTCCAATGGTGACCCTATTTATAAACCACAGTGTGGTCCTTGAAACTCAGGAGGGTTATGACTTCCATGAGCACACGCTTTCATGTGCACTGAAGCACTCTTAGCTTGAAAACGAGCTCTTGAGAAACACTTGAGACAAAGTCAACATAACGTGCAAGAGGCTACAAAAATGCTTTTATAGTGAGCTTGAATTCTTTAAATTTCAGCTTCTTAACGAAAGGTTTTTAAACAGTTTCATAAATAACCTAGAGAAAACTATCATATGGTTATAGTCTTCCAGGAAGTCCACCTGTGCTTCACCAATAATGTCTTCAGGGTGAATCTCCCTAGGAGCATGGTAGATGAACTTGTAATGAATTGCAAACGTGAGACTTGAGATGATTACATATCTTGGCAATTGTGACTAGTGCTGCAGTAATCATGAAAGCGCAGATATCTCTTCAACAAACATTGCAAATCTTTTGGGTAAATGACCACAAGTAGGATTGTTGTATCATATGATAATTCTATTCGTAGTATCCTTGAGGAAGCTCAGCATAGTTTTCCATAATGGCTGAATGAATTCATGTTCCCATCAACAGAATACCACATTGTCTCCGGATCCTCATCAACACTTGTTCTCACTTTTTTTTTTTTTTAAATAAAAGTCATTCTGACAGGGATGAGATGATTTCTTATTGTAGTGTTAATTTGCATTTGCCTAGTGATTAGGAATGTTGAGCATTTTTTGATATATCTATTGGCCACTTGTATGTCTTCTTTTAAAAAAATCTCTATTCATGTTCTTTGCCTTTATTTAATTGTTTTTTTTTTTTCTTGGTATTAAACTGAGCTCTTTTAAATTTTGGATATTGACCCTTTCTTGGATGTATGACTTGCAAATATATTCTCCCAATTTATAAATTTTCCCTTCACACTGTTCAAAATCTGTACAGAAGATTTAAAGATATAATATTGAATTCAGTCTTATTATAACAATTATGAAGAAGGTCATGAGTTTCTTTTTTTTAGAGAGAGAGAGAGGGACAGTGAGAGAGAGAAGAGAGAATCAATTTTATTTAATTTTTCATCTGATTTTCATTGCTCTGACACCTATCTGTATACGAGGTGGTGCTGGGGTTCAAACCTGGGTTCTAACGCTTAGAAGGCAAGCACCATAACCGCTGAGCCACCACTGCTCCAGCCCTAGATTTTTCTTTAAAAAATATATTTGAATACTGCTATGTCCACCTGATAAAAGATTATTTAGACAATTTTGTTGCAGTCTGTCAAATTACATGCTATCAAAAAATAAATTCAATTTCCTGATTTTCATTTCAGTTAGTATATTGATAATCTTTAGATACAGATTTATATCCATTGTGAAGACTGAATTCTCCTGATTTCTAATATTTAAGACTTTCAAAAGGTAGGCTAAATCATCCTCTAATTTGTTAAGGAAACTCTTGTCCTATTGAATGAATTCAAATTGGGCAAAGGTTTAAGAATATTTTTAAAAGTCCCTGTCCAAAAATGAGTGTATAAAGTGTCCATTCTCTTAAGAGTACCATATTTCTGACTTGACATTGGCATATCTGTTAGGAGTCTTAATCTAATTATGATGGATTATGCGTTTCATAAATTTGCCTATTAGAATACCAAGTACAATTTTGTTTCAATTTTTTTCCAGGGCTTGAACCCAGGGGTGTTTAAACACTGAGCCACATCCCCAGTCCTTTTTATTTTTAGGCAGGGTTTCACCAGGTTGCTTAGGGCTTCACTGAGTTACTGAGGCTAACTTTGAACCTGCTTTTCTCCTGTCTCAGTCCTAAACCACCGGGATTACCGGTATGTACCATGATGCCCAGTTTTAGATTTTTGATCTTTTAAGATACCACCCACGGGGTTGGTTGAATGGGATTGAATTCATGTAACGTGTATTTACTACTTAAATACCGATTAATACATAACCAACTTAATATTTATGTAATGCAGTTAGCATCATGATTTTTAATACTTTCACAATAAGTAATTAATAAAATTCCCAATTAAGAGTAGCTACAGAAGTATTTCTGTAATTGTCCTATTTCAATCTTGTTCCTTATTTTTCACAGTGGTTTCCTATCAAATTCTAATTCTTTTTTTAACAGCCTATAACTCATACTTCTCAGAATGTGAGTAGGTGCTTTTTTGGGAAAGTTGATGTTTTATGAATATATGGAAATTTTAATCTCTCTGTCTAGTACTGTTCAAAATGTCCACTTTTCTTTATTCCTGCAACTAGCTGTGCTGTCCTAACAAGAACTCCAGTAATCACTCACTTGGGCTATTAGAGATGGCACCTTATTTATTTATTTTTTTTGGCCTCTGGTGTTGCTCCAATTTAAATCCATCATGTGCACTACAAGTAGTATGATGTCTCTAAACTACAGATCTGATGATGTCAGTCTGTGAAAAGTAAAAAAAAACTAAAATTCATTCCCATGAATAAACCTTCCCTATTTGTACCCCATCTTCTAAAGTATTAGAGAACATCTTTTTTTTTTCTCTTTGCAATGTATACCCTGATAACATTGATGTTGGTGGCTATTTCTCATTACAGATCATATTTCCTGATTCCTTTGTGCATTTCAGGGATTCTGCATTCCAATTTCACCTTCTTGTTCTTGTAAAACACCCCTGCGTTCTAGAAATAATAATAATGGAAGCATTACCTCTTTGAAAGGATTTCCATGAACCACACAATTATCTCCTCTTAGAAGCCTGCATCTTCCCTGCCAAGTACACTGGCTCTTTTGGGGCAGGGACTTGCTGTTGTCTTGGCATTTTTAGCAAGTCAGTAAGAGAAAAAATGAGGAGTCTTAATTAGAGCTGAAATGAAAATGACTAGTAATGACTTTTTGTTGAGAGCCATTTCAATAGCATGATCTGGTAAGCAAAAACTGTGGAGTACTGAGGATGGGAAGACATTAGAATAATTCTTCAATAACATTTACTTAGCAATTGAATTTTTGCATAGTAGAACTAGGATGAATTTAGAAACTGGTTCTTAATGCATTTATCTACCCATACTTTTATAGATTCTATTTGCTGATGACTTTCAGATGCCTGCTTTAAAATGTCTTTCATTAGTCTTTTCAGTGTTAATTAAAATGCTACCCTTTCACCTTATTTTGGAATTTCTTTACATTTTGACAGTTTGAGAGGCATATGAACATAAAATCTTCCAAAAATTAAATGAAGTAAAATCAATTAGCATATAATTAAAATGAACAAGGAAACTTTTCTAATCTTATTACTGCTCATCTTTCTATATAGATACAAACATGAAATAAAATTCATTCAACTTCAGTGTGTTTCCAGGGTTCAAAATATATCACTATTGAGAAATATTAATGTACGTTTTTTTTATAATTGGAGATATTACAAGAAAACAGAAAATTGGAAATTGTTTTTTCCACTGAATAGAAATGCAGTGGAACATTTGCTGTTGAATAACATGAGGATCCATGAAGGAATTCCTTTTAGCTAGTATAACTAAGAATGCTGTCCTTTAAATTTCATCTATAATTTTCATATAATGGCAATTCTTTCCAAATTTAAATGAGTACAAACTATCTTTCAAATTTGTGTAGTGGCAGAGAACAATTTTAAATGTATGTCCCCATGTATATACATTTTATTATAGAGCTGTGATTTGTTATGTCTCAGATATGAGATGTCTCCTGAAAGCTCACATGTAAGACAATGCAAGAAACCTTAGAGGTGAAATGATTGTGTTATGAGAGCCTTAACTTAATCAGTGCACTTATCCACTGATAGGTATTAACTGGGTGGTAACTGTAGGCAGGTAGGGTGTGACTGGAGGAGGTCTTTGGGGGAGTGCTTTAGAGGTATATATTTTGTCCCAGGTGAGCCAAGCTTAGTCTGTCTCTACTTTCTGATTGTCATATCTGGAGTTGAATTCCTCTATCATGTCTTTCTACCTTGATAGTCGGCCTCTCTAAGGCATAGGGGAATGGAGTTGGCCATCAGTAGACTGAGACCACTGTAACTGAGGGTCCCAAATAAACTTTACCCTTTATGTGTTCTAAAATTGTTCTCAGCTGTTATGATCACAGCAGTGAAAAAGATGACTAAAACAGACTTTGATATGATTTGAACCTTGAATCTGGCTTCAGAAATTGTAATTTTTTAGTGTGTGATTATATCACATAGGTCAAAATATGAAAGATATGGTATCTTAAATTCATTAACCTGTTCTCCTAATTCTTTTGTATAACTAAGTTAACTGAAAAAAAAAACAATAGCTGTTTCCAAAATATCTGTATGTCTACCTTGAAAAACCATCAATCAAATGCTATTTTCTGTTTTGAAAGTCCTATTAAGTTGTTTCCTTTATAACTTATTCTGCCATATTCTTATATAATTCTCATATTTGCCTAAAGAATATACTGCTCAGGAATAAAACTATTAATTTTATGAGAAGAAAAATTTGACAGTTTTTTAAGTTTACTTCTTTACTTGGCTGAATTAACAAGTTCCAAGGAAAATTTTAAGAAATCATCCTTGCTTAACACACTGGGAAAACTAAATGACTGAGGCTTCTTTCTAATAGTTCACCATATTTTCAAAATGTCCCTATTTCTTCAACCTTAAGAACTAGAAGATTTTTACGTTTTCATATATCACAGCATTTTATTAATCTTTGCATTTCATGTGTAGACAACTTTTCCAATGCATGTAGTTAATACCTTCAATAATACTTTTTTTGCAATTATAATTAGTTTTAAATTGGGAGTTGTAGTATCACACTATAGGTTTCAGGTATTTGGAAACAGCAGAATTCCATTTAAAAATGCCTTTGCATTTTATTTGTTTATCAAAGGTTATTTGTTGAGTGTAGAAAAAAAGTTTAAAAATATTCTCAGAAAGCATTTGTTTCTAGGAATAGACAATTTTGTTTTTGTGAAAAGATGGCAGATTTCTTGCCTGAGATCCTTTGGAATAAACCTTTATCTATGGGCATTTAATAAAATTCATCTAATTTATTATTATTTATAATTGAATTTATACTTCCCAGGCAAAAACTCTCTATCCTGGAAGATTAAATGATGTAACACAAAATTTTGGTGTAAGATTGAGTAAATGGAATAAGAAATACCAATTTTTAATTTCAGGCGAAGAACATAGTGCGGATAATTAGGAATTTATGCTGTCAGATGAAATGAAAATAAAGTCTCTTCTATTCATCACCTTGTCAGCCACAGCTGTAGTTATATTTTTTTTAATGCTTGCTTTAGACTTGTGCCAAATGCTCTCTAGTTTCTTAGAACAAGATATGACCACCTCCACAAATTATGTCAGTTTTGTAACTTAATGTTTTTTCTTTTTTTTTTTATGAAGCAAAGGCTACTAGGCTTCAAAAATAAGTAGAGAGTTTTTAAAATTAAGATTTTAAAAATCAGTCTGATATCCACTCCACCTATGACTTTGCATATCTAAAACAAATAACAGATGGCATGTGGGGAGGTGGGAGTGTAGAATACATCTGAAATGAATTTAGTCACATTATCTGCACATTAAATTATTTACAATGTGAACACATTGCTCCTTTTTAAATTCAGAATTCCATTTAAAAATGCCTT
>PVKS010038163.1:0-18120 GCA_004027875.1 Aplodontia rufa
CTAAATTTCTTTCTTAATTGCTCAAATGCATGAGAAAAAAAAAAGAAAAGAAAAAAAGAAATATTCTTATGTATCTGGTGATCTATATAAAGAAAATATATAAAGTTTTCTTGCAGAATTTGGAAGCTGTATAGTATAAATTGTCATTGCTAAGCCTTTCTTGGACTCCCTCAGCCTCTGGTCCCTTCCTTAACTTTTTCTCCCATTCCCTTCCCTCCTCCTGCTCCCTCTCTTCCTTGCTTCCCTCCTTCTCATTTTTCCTTTTTCTTTCGGTTTTTATCTGCATTCCCCACTGGAAAGTAAATTCTATAAGAGAAAAGAGCATTTCTGGGAAGGTGCGACCTCAGGATGAATAGAAGCTCATTAAAAAGGAAGAGAAGATATTCAGACAGAAGAAGCAGTCTGTGTGCAGAAGAGAGAGAGAGGTTCAATGAAAACATGTGTGGCTGAAACAAACAAAAGAACAGGGAAAAAACCAGACCATTACCAGACCACCGAAAAAATGTTGAAGTTTTTTCTTTTTGGTTTATTTATTTAATTTTTTCCCTTAGGCCTAAGGGCTTTGCGAAAACATTGAATTATTCTGAGCAGGGTGTGCTGAAGGAGTGGATGGATGATATTTACAATTTGAAAATGATTGCTTTGGCTGTGGTTTGGAGAGAAGATTACAGATTCAAGAGTGTACCTTCTTCCAAATGCCCAAAGAAAGATGTGTCTATAGTGGCAGCAAGTTTTCAGAGACTATTTGCATTTAGATCATAAAATGACATTCTCCTAATGCATGGTGTATCTCCTAAGACATGGCATTTGGCTCTTAGAATTTCCCCCACGATGCTCAAATAAGGTCCTGCGTCAAACTTATGAAGTGGTATCATTTGGGAATAAATAGACTAGAAATTCCAAGTGACCTTGCTGTTGGCCTCCTTCCCATTAAATAAATAACTACTGTATGTTGTGATCTAGATTTCCATAGACGCTTCATAATTTGCAAGGACAATCTGTTTCCCAAACTACTTTTGCATTTCTGTGTAGCACACATAAAGAATCACAGTTGTGGTTTTTATTTTTATTATTAGGAGGCAGTCCTATTTGGTGCACATCTCTTTTGAGCCAATGATTCAAAATTAGCCCTTATCCTAAAAGTGTAGTATGAAGGGCATTGTTAACCTCACAAACCCACAAGGAACACTGCTGAGGAGATGCTTCAAAAAGTTACTCCCATAATGCACATAATGAACAGGATTTCAACACGTGCTCCATCACACAAATTGAGTACGTTGTTTGCTTGGGAAACAAACTGACCTTTGCATTAGAGTCTACAGTTGGAATTCTCTGGATAATAATCCATTCCTTTTATTTTTCTGAGCTTCTTTTCAGCATTTCAAAGAAATTGTAAAAAGTCTGTCCCAGGCCTGGAAAGACTGTGAGGTTCTGTGCAAATTACAGTGTCTCTATTCACCTGATTACTGCAGAGTCCCTGCTGACTCCAGATTTCAGCCCTGGAGGGAGGATTCCCCTGTCTGCTTTCTGATCAGAGCCATTCATAAGCATGTTTCCAGGGATGCTGGAGATGTATGTTCATGGACTTCAATGTTATCAAATAACCCTTCTGTGACATTATTTTTAATTCTTTATGACTTTTTGTTTGCAAAATTAAAAATTTGATCTTACTTTTCACATGTTCATTATTTTTATTCTGCCAGGCTCTCTACATGGTTTTAGGAATATTTTAATTAGACATGAGAATTTGTCTGCATAGGAAATAGGGTCTTGAGAGAGACCTTTGAATTCTATAGAATATGGAGTATTTCAAAATATTAACGAATCTGATTTGATTTAGAACAAAGAGGCGGTTTAAAAAATCATAGAGGTTTAAACAAAATTCCTTTTTTTTAATTAGATGATATAGAGTTACAATTGAGGGGAAACATTATCAAACATTCCAGAACATAAGTATATATACTTAGTTATCTAGGGCTAATGCCATGTCATGGATGCCCTGCTTGGGTTCCCCATGTTGCTCTTTCCCCCAGAAGAACCACTGAGTTAAATGGATATCTCGTGAAGGTCAGAGATCACCTTCTGAGATGATTCCCCACAAAATATCTATATAGTAAAACTTTGAATAAGTCATGTATGATTTAGCCCTAAGTTCTAAAAGAATAAAATGTAGCCTGAATTCTGTACATATCTAAACGTAGTATGACTTTGGGCCATACTGAGAATATTACCATTTTAATTTTACTACTTAATAATGAATATGGTATACTTTAATATTTTTGCTAATTTTCTCCATATGGTCAGTTTTCATTTGTCTCAGAGTATTATTATTGGGAGAATATTCCTGATTATCTTAAAAGAAGAAGAGAATCATTTGTAGTAAGTCTTGGTGTTCTGTGCCAAGTATCTTACTCTCCCCCTTGTTCCTTTTCTATTTTTCACAGTTTACTGTGGAATCTTATCTTTTTTTAATGCTATACTCCTCAAGTTGAAGGTCAAGGGCCCTCTCTTAATGTTCAAAAAAGAAAACAGATTTCTCTTAAGAACTACTTTTATTTGCACCAAGATAACGGGATCTCTGTCCATGTTACAAACAATGAACATTCCTGGAGATGGTTCGAAAGACACATTTATGAACACAGGACACATTGTTGGCTTTAAGTGCTGTTTTCAGTTGTGAACACCAAATAAGATAACCAGAAGATCACATACCATTAGCATGATTAGTGCTAGGGAGACTCGTATTAAAACATGGGGGCTGTCAGGGCAGAATGGGTGTCAGAATGGAGGAATGATATGGCCAAGGCTCCCTTTTGGAACCTGTAGGAGAGCTTTGGAGTGAGTCCAATAGAATGGGCATTTCAAAGTGGTCAAATCATCTTCTGCCCTGGAGAAAGCTACTTACTTGTCCTATGATATATGGACTCTTGCTAGTTTGTGCTTTTTGTACTTTATACATTGAAAGAGCGTATCATTGTCTTAAATTCCTAATGTCATGGAGATGATAATGACCTTCAAAGGGTTTTCAATTGCTTTGCTTCTTCCTAAATTGGATCATGTAACCATGACCCAAATTTCTGCAATTTAGAGATGAAAAACAACCATTCTCATTTTTAAGACTATAAAATATTGTAGTTCACTGAAGTCTTACTACAGTTGACCCTACGATGCCAGTGGAAATTCAGGTTTATTTCCTATTTCCGGTGAGATGTTGTTTACCAATTTTTCCTGTGTTTTTGTTTAACTCCTAAACAAAGGTATGGATTTTAGTAACTTCAGCTCCAAACTGAAGAATGGATTGTTGATTTCTCCAGTATAAAATAAAAATCAAGATAGTGCTACTGATATCTTATGATGTCTTTTGTAAAGGTTCTGTGGTGACAACAAATATTTGCAAATGAAGGGTTCATCCTTCCTAATTTAAATAGCATAGATGTTATATTCCTAATAGCTTTGAGAATGGCAGCGTGTTTGAATCTCTCAGTAAGGGAGTTATGGAGTGATACAATCTGCAGGCATTGACTTTAAGTAATTTCATTAAGACTTTGCTTCTTCCAATATGAAGATGATGCTACTCACCCAGTATGTTTATTTTGAGTATGAAAAGACTGTCCCTAATAAGCCTAATGAACCCTTGAAACATTGCTCCTTGTTTTTCTCTCTCTTCCTGTCTACTTTGGTGGAGAAGAAATAATCTGTTCCAAAAATGATAGATTTTATTTGCTTTGACCGGTAGTTGTTGTTTAGGACACTGGTGAAATGCTGTTACCATCTCTTTCATAGTGCCTCCTGTCCTTTAGCGTCATACACTCTATGTACTTTTTCAACAGTTCAATATAACAGTTCAATTGGTAAATATCATTGGCCTTATAAAGACTAAGGGACTGTCACCAGCATAAAATTCAACACTTCATCTGTGACTTTATTTAATATTGGCATAAGCTTCTTTTTTGCCATCCAAAATCATTGCTATGTTCTTGATCTGCTTAAAAATATAGCTTACCTGGAGGTGGAGTGGTGGCTCAGAAGTTAAAGCACTTGCCTGGCTTGCACGAGGACCTGAGTTCAAACTCCAGCACCACCACGTACAACTAAATGTCAGAGAAACGAAAGCCAGATGGAAAAAACAAATAATAAATGATTCTTTCTCTCTCTCACTGTCCCTCTCTCTCTAAAACACACACACACACACACACACACACACACGCACGCACACATTTATATGTAGCTTAGCCAGGCGCAGTGGCTCATACCTGTTATCCCAGTGACTCTGGAGGCTGAGCCAGGAGGATAAGTTCTAAACCAACCTCAACAACTTAGCAAGTCCCTAAGCAACTTATTGAGACCCTGTCTCAAATTAAATATAAAAAGGGTTGGGTATGTGGTTCAGTGGTTAAGTGCCCCTGGATTCAATCATCCCTGGTACCAATGTAGATAGATGATAGATATAGATAGATAGATAGATAGATAGATAGATAGATAGATAGATATAGATAGATAGATAGATGATAGATAGATAGATGATAGATAGATGATAGATAGATAGATGATAGATAGATAGATAGATAGATAGACAGATAAAATATTTAGCTTAATTTTGAATTAAAGCAATGGGATGGTTCCTATTTTTTCTTCTGCTTCTTACATCTTTTGCTTCACAAACACTTTTAAGAAAACATTTTCCTACCTGCTATCACCTGGATATGGTTTAAGTGTTTCTCCCAAAGCTTCGTATTGGAAGTTTGGTCCCCAGCATCACATTGTCAAGAGGTAGCAGGAAGGGCTGGGGAAGTAGCTCTGTGGTACATAGAGCACTTGCCTAGCATGTTCAAAGCCCTGGGTCCATCCCCAGAGCTGAGGGGGAAAATAAAAGGGTAGTGGGCCTAGTTAGAGGTTGTTAGGTCACTGGGGGGCACACCCTACGAAGGAAATAACACTGTTCTTGGTGGGACCCAGTCTGGGGTCTGGCACTGGCTTCCTGCCTCACCTTGTGATCTCTCCCTCTTATGCCTGCTGCTACCCTGATGACTTCTGCTATGATGAAACAGCTGAAGCAGACTCCACCAGAGCTGGCATCCTGTTGTGCAGACTGTCAACCTCCAAAGGGATGAGCCCACCATGTGATCCTGTTATTCCTCTCTTGGCCATTTTTCCAGGAGATTTAGAATCAGCAAATTACAGTGACACAGCGAAATCAATGTTCATAGCAGCTCAATTTAAAATAGCTAAATTATGGAAACAACTCAGATGTCCCTCACTAGATGAATGGATCCAAAAACTGTGGTACATACATACCATGGAGTTCTACTCAGCAATTAGAAACAATGATATTGCAGCCTTTGAAGGTAAATGGATGGCTATGGAAGAAATTATGCTGGGTGAAATAAGCATAACCCAGAGAACCAAGGGTCGAATGTCTTCACTCATCTATGGAGGCTGGAGCTAGACCCTGGCCATTGAGAAAGGAGGTCAACTCTCATGTTTTAAATCCAGATAAGGTGTAATATCATACAACCTAAGGCATTTGTAGAGTTTTATTGGGAAGGAGATGGGGGGAGGGATAAGGGTGGGTAATTGGGGGGTCTCTTGGGGGTAAATCTAATTTTCAGAATTAATCTCTCTCTATATATATATCATGTTATTTCATTAGAAGCTTGTTTGATTGTTCAACAAATAAATTTCTGAATAAAATTTAAAAAAAAACCTGAGCTACATAAAATTCCTTTCTCTGTGAGTTACCCAGCCTTGGGTGTATTTTTTTAATATTGGATAGCTGACTAATACACTACCAAAAGAGATTTTTGGATGCCTGAATAGCTCAATAATAATGAACTTACTGTGAACACTTACTGCTCACAAAATATTTGTATTTGGCATTATAGTCATAAACAAATGATATTTTGTTGAGACTCCATAAGCACTAATACATTATGGTTTATGTACTTCAATTGATTTTATGAAGGGCCTTAAGTTGATCCTGAAAAGGAATTCTGATCCATGAAATTGCTGAGCATGGATACATAGAAGAATTATCAACAACAAAGACTCCCTATTCTCCGGAGGAACCATCAAGCCCAACTGCATATGGAAATTGGTTTAGACTGAACATCATAGAAATAACTTCGTAAATATTTTCTACTGCAGGCATTTTAATACACTCCATATTTGGAGCCACGACTTCATTGCAGTAACTACACATCATGGGGAAAGAGTAAGGCTTTGCCTGAGATGTATTTATTGTCTACAGGACAATTTTTATGTGTAGCCAGGACTATGATAGATAGTAAACGGACCCATAAAACTGACCTCCCACAATTTACATGCACCTTTGTGAGGCTGGAGGAAAGAGCTTTGGATTTATTATATGTTTCTTTTTTATTACATAGGTCTAATTATATTGGTGTAGGAGATAGTGACAGGGCCTCAAACAGAAAGTTGTCCAGCATCAGTATGTTTAGATCATGGGATATTTGTATCATTTTCCAAATATTAAATCCCGTAAGTGTGCGTAGAAGAAAATTTACAATTTGGTATGCCATTGTTGTCCAATTATTTATTATTATTCATTCGTGTTTCCTGTACCTATCCAAAGAATTTGGCCCTTAAACAACTTGAAAAAGCAAAATATCTGTGATGTTTATTATTACAATAGTGTCAGAAGTATTATTTATCACACTGAGTTTTCCTCAGTATTTTCTCTTCAATGTTCTTTGGATTTTTAGTGTCTTTCTCTCTTTCTTGCTTTCTCATTTCTCTTTGTCTCTTTTCTCTCTCTCTGTCCTCCTGCCCCCTTATTTTATTTCAGGGTAAAAGACTGTTTTTACATGATATGGTATTTTTATATAAAACGAGTCAGTAATAAATTTTAATTAGAGATTGTAGAAGGGGCTGAAATATTTTCAGAGGGACTTTATTTATGAACAGCACATTTACAGGTTTCTCAATGTGGATTCTGCTACTTAAGCAGGGTTTTGTGAATTAATGACTAAATTTCCCCAAGCCTTACCCTTTTCATCTATTAAATGAAAATTATATATACTTCACACATTTTTGTAACAGTTAAATGAAATAATATATGGTACATAGTATTTTACTGCAAAGTGTTAGTTGTATTATTAATTGAATAATAATATTTATTCTATAATCGGTAAATGGCATATTGAAATTACTAAAAGTATTTAAATGAAACATGCTTTCTCTAAATGTAAATTTAATAGATTTAATATTCTCCTTAAAACTTGGTTTGTAAACTCCTTTTTGTTTTAAAGAGAGAAGGAGAGCAAGTAAGAGAGACAGAATCAATTTTTACTGAGTTTTTCACATGGCCTTCGTTGCTCTGACACTTAGTTGTGTACAAAATTGCTGGGGTTTGAACCAGTGTACTCACGCATGCTGGGCAAGCGCCTTAATCGCAAAGCCACTGCTCCAGCCCTTGGAAACCCTTTTTAAATATACTTGCTCCATGTTCAAAAAGAAGTTATGTAGTGTACATTAATGTTTAAATTTTAAAAATGGTTACTAGGTGTCAAAGTATTATTCTCAACAGACTGAATTCTTATTTCTTTTGTGGATCTTTTATATGAAACTTTGTAACATCACAAAGAAGAAATAAGAACTAAAAGTAGTAAATCAACATTAGGTTCACACATTCAGAAAATTTCAACTGCAAGTAATTTTTTATTTTGCATCCTTTTCATCAAATTATTTAACTTAAGGAACTATTATGAGTGTGATTTTTTTATGTTATGCATCATTTTCAGCTCAATGTCTACATGACTTTGAAAGTTTTTTGTAGCTGGAAATTTGGGTAGTGGTATTATTGCAAACTGACTTGTAAGATTCAAATTTATCTTCTTCACAGTTGAAACATGCTCTCCTGTCTTAAAATTATTCATTTGGTGCTATTTGTCAATCAAGGGGAAGGGAGGGCATCCTTCTCTGATTCTGCCCTATAGAACCTACTCAACGTTTTAATATTCATTCTTTTTACTAAGTCCTTGCTTAAGGTTAGGCCATGCCAGGGATCTCATACAATGCAATTACTCCAAGTGTTCTCTGTGATAGGTGCTTTTTCTCTCATTTTTGTAAATGAGGACCCCAAGTTTCAGTTTAAGTAACTGTCTAGCTATCACACAGTTGTTAAGTAGCAAAGCTAGAATTCAAACCTATGTCCATCTGACTTCAAAACACATTCTTTCAATTCCACCATGCTGTGCCTGTACTTTTAAGTGAAATATCGTGGATATCCTGGATCAAAGAGGAATTTCTGTATTGGAAGAAACACTTCACTTATTGAACACAGTTTCAGATGAACATACCCATTTAAATGCATTTACATCTTGCTTAAAGGCAGTACTTTCTGAGGAAACTGAAAATAAGCAATTAAATTTAATTCACTTGTAGGTGTGCACCTAAGGCCATACCTATACCAGTCAAATAAATGGAGATTTTTTAGTATCTTTCACCAGGGAGCAGTAATATCTGTGTTGCCATTTTACAAAATGTATAATCTTACAGTATATTTCCATTTAAAACAGTGTAGCAGATTAAATCCATTTCAGCAGCGTATTTCTCATATTTCACTATTTTATTGCAGTATTATAATGACTTCATCTGCCACGGTATAGCATCTGAATCTCACAAAAAAGGAACAGATGAGAAAACAGATTCCAAATGCCACTTAAATCACTGTCCTATTGAAGAAATTGCTAACATTTTTTTTTAAAGGAAGAAACTATTTTTCTAAAAACAGAGCAATATTTGAAGACTCATAAGAAATATTAATTGATGTCTTTGTATATTTTGGAAAATTAGTTAAAACAAAAGACATTGTCATAAATATATATTTTTTCGACTCAGCTGGAATAAAACCAGACTCCAAAGAGGAAATACATTTTATTTAAGCAATAAATAATTCTCATGTGGAAAATAATTATATTCTGACAGTCATTTTTTTATTTTATTTATTGATAGAATAGAAATATTGTAGTTTAAATTCTTCAAATAAAAATACATATTGGAAATTAAAAGTGTTAATTTCCAGTTGTTTAAGTTGTTATTTGGATATTTAGATATTCAATATATTTTCTCCCTTTCCACTTGTACAAAACCTGTGGAGATATAATTCATATTTGTTTCACCTCTGATTATATCACCTATAGTGGGATATGGTGAAATTCATTTGGTTGGCTAGGTTTTGATAATTATAAATTAATTGTTTACCACCTCTCAGAGTTGTAAATTCTTATTTTTAACTGAAAACTTTACTGAGATAAGTATAGATTTACATCCAGAGAGGTCCCTCATATTCTTGGCCCAATTTATCCCAATGATAACAGTGTGCAAAACTGTATTATAATATTACAATAAAAATACTGACATTGAGTTACTTTATTTAACTTTTTCTGATATCTTCTGTTTCGCTAAAAAAATTTTGTTTATATTAAGTATATAATATTTTTAAAAACTAGAAGTGTACCCAGGAAATCAGGAAATTTATTAGGTTGCTTTTAGGGTCTAAAAAGATGTATATTTGCCTGGGATCCATTGAAATGCATAAAATTAAAGCCAGTAAAAGGTCTTATTAGTTGACTCTAGTTCAATTTGCATTTCCATGTTTGGAAGTTAAATAAGAACATCCTGAATTAAAACTCTCTCAAGAACTCACCTGCTTTTCCCTCCGCCCCTCTTTCTGATGCATTAAAGCAGCACATCCTTACAGGGTAGAATCAGAATTCTGCAGCCCTTTATCATATGACGCCCTGATTCAATTCAGTTTATAAAACCTCATCAGTATCTCTCTTTATCATTTCCTTATTCGTTTATTTGGAAGAAATAATACTTTAGATACTTAGAAGAGTATTTAAAAAGAATCCTTAGTTTTCTGATTCTTAGGTGTTGTAGCCTTTCCTTTATTACTTCACGTTCATCTTGTTCTGCATAATATAAATCACTTTGTATACTTTTGTGAATAGTGTGTTCCCCTCCCCTTTCTCCTTCTTGCCTGTCTCCTTGTTTGTTCAAATAGCATTTTTTAAACCATAGCTTTTGTTCAGATACAGCACTGGACCTAAGGAGCCGTGATGACTGGAGTGAGGACTTCCTTCATGAAGCACATTAGACCAGGATTAGAAGGCGGACTCTAATAGTGACATTAGCCAATCGAATGCACGCCTCAGTGCACACACATGCTATAATGTAGCAGGCTTTCTGATGGCGATGGTGCAAAGGCAGGTGGGGATGTAGACAGACCTAACTAAAGGGTCAAAGATTATTTATTGAAAAGTATTCTGGAAGATTGCCGTCTAATATCCATTTTTCTTGTATTCTATGCACTATTTCTATATCAAGTGATAAAACCTAGATTCTATTGTATTCTCAAATAGCAAAATGCTAAATTAAAATATCATATTTCATAATCAGTATCAACATTAGGAGCAGGGAAACCTCATAGACTGGACGATTTAAGGAATGGTCATAAAATAGGTGTTAGGCTATTTATAAATGAAAATTTGTCACTTTTGTTTGGAACTGGAGAATACCTTTATGACTAATAGTTTTCTAAGTGAGGTCAAGTAGAGATTGCCATGATTTGTAATTGGGTCTTCTTTCAACTTGCCCTAATAATGCTGGCATCTTCTTACCTTGTAATTGGATTGTGCATATACAAATTAATTTTATTAAAGTGCTTTGGAATTTATCCTATTAAGTAGTCTTATTTCAAACCCTGTTTATATTGTCCCTCTGCTTCTAACTCCTGTCTCCAACTTCAGCTCTGGGTTTGCCAGCTTGTGTTATAGTCTTAATCTGAATTTGTTGACTTGGAGAATTCAAAAGGGCGAATTGTAATATACTTGAAATATACTATTTTTTCCTTAAAATATGCTTTCCTTAGATTTAACATTCTTGATTTAGAAGCTTAAATTATTAAAATAACTAACATTAATAATATGGTAGTGATATATCTGCATTTTTATAGAATTCTAAGGAATAACCTTTAATTTAATAAAGATAATTATGAATGACTACAGTGATTAATATTTTTGAAGAAACAGTGAAGAGAATGCCTGTTTGTGTTTGGAATATTTCTAATTTCCCTATAGAGAAGCTAAGATTGTATCTGGCTTTACAATGTGATTGTACCCTATATATTGAGTGATTGTTATTCAGTATATCAGTGTTTGGAAATTAAGTCACTTTCTAGCAGCCATGTCTCACGTAAGTGGATGGTTGCTGCTATACTTTAATCTTGATCAACTCTTCTCTACCTCATGGTCACATTTGATTGCATTAATTTGAGTGAAAGTGTTCTATAGAGTCACAAGGAAAGAGAAAACATGTATGCCTACACTAAATAAATTGGAAAATGTAAGGACCCATATTCTCAAAAAATAGAAAGATTGTGGTAATTAATAAAGATATTTTTGGCTTTATTTTAAGTGGTTTACCATGGGTATCAGTTATTTATTAGTTAGTCTCTGCACCCTCAAGTCTATTGTGAAAGTGGGACCACAGAGATAACTCAATATAATGGCATATTGTAAGTACTTAACAAATGTCTTACGTTCTAACCTTTGCTATTGTATAGTTGAGAACACTTGAAGAAGAATATGGAAACATTTAACGATGGTCAGTGAGGTAGAAAAAATATTTTGTAACGTTCTAAATGTGATTCTGCCAAGATTCTTCACTAATGTATAAGCATATTCCTCATTTTTTTTTCTCTCTGGAACTCTGTAATGTCAGGATAATGTCAGTGGAACAGTTAATCCTGGTTATCTGGAAATGGAATGGTTGACCCACTTTGATGTTGACCTTCACAGCTACATACCTTTGCCTGGCTTAGCTATGGAGCAAGAAAGAAATACCAGCATGGGGTTACTATGGGCTGAATTTCTTCCTTACCTGTGTGGGCAGAATCAGCTCTCTGAGCTGTTCCTGTCACCTTTTGGTTTCTGTATAATCTTTTGTGCTTTTTTCTTTATCTGGAGAGAAAGTTGTTTTAATACTAGTTTGTCCAATTGCAATGATCAAGCAAGTCTATATATTGAATGCAAGTAGTCTTTTATCAATTTTCTTCCTTTCCTTTTTCTTTCTTTCTAGATATTTATTTGCACTGAGTCTTAATGTAAGGGTGCTCTATCACTGATCTCCCAGTCCTTTTTATTGTTTGATCTCCCTAGTCTTCTTTATTTTTTAGTTTGAGACAGAGTCTCACTGGGTTGCTGAAGGTTTTGTTAAGTTGCTCGGAGTGGCCTCAAACTTGTGATCCGCTCTGCCTTAGCTATCCATATTGCTAGAATTACAAACATGCATTACAGTGCCTGGCTTAATTTTCTTTTCTAATTATTCTCAATTACTAAGTGTTAAGGCAAAATTTATAAAATACATTGAATACCTACTATATTCCCAACATTACACTGAGTCTTTAACCCATATGGTCTCAAGTTTACTACAAACTTAGGAGGGTGTGGTGGCGCATGCCTGTGATTCTAACAAACAACTGGGGAGGTTGAGGAGGTAGGATTACAAGTTCAAGACCAGCCTCAGCAACTTAATGAAGCCCTATGAAACTTAGCGAGATCCTGTCTCAAAATTAAAAAAAAAAAAATTTAAAAAAGGTCTGAGGATGTGGCTCAGTGGTGCCCAAGTTCAATCCCTTGTACCAAAAAGAAAAAAAAAATTAGAATCATTAGGAAATTAAATTGATACCCATGGAAATTAATAACAAGCAACAAGAAGATGCTGGATGCAGAAAATATAAGCTGTTGCTCAGAATGGTCAATAAAGACATTTCTATATAGTATTGAAGCCCAGTAGTGTGATATGTATATATGTGTGTGTGTGTGTGTGTGTGTGTGTGTATACATATATCTCAATAATATCTCGTTGGCCATCTGATTGTCTATAATTGTCATTATTTCCCAGTAAGCTCATAAAAGTATCATATCTTTTCTACATTAGAAAATAAAAATTGAGGTATACTCATGCATTTGGTGGAGGAAAAAATATTATAAATCCTTACTACAAATTGAAAGTAAAATGCCTATGCCTGTGCTCTTTGTAATGCAAATCATCATTTTGATTCAAGCTAAGAATTGTGCATAATGATTTCCATACTGCTGTACCTGTTATACTTGAACTCTATTCTGGATAACTGATATTTAAGATGAACAATATAAAGAAACCAGAGTGGATTTACAGAATACTCTTTCCTGCTTGGTTTTAATTAAATCAATGAATCTACAGAGAATATCAGACATCACTGACTTATTTGACAGCTTATGGCAAAAGATCTTTGCATTTATACCCATTTTTTCCCTTAAAAATAAAAATGTCTTCATATTTGGTAGATATACATTATTCCAAACATATTTTCTAGCTTCCAATGCTTACTTATGGAAGTTCTTGATGTGTGTAGGCAACATCTATCATAGTGGAGTTTTACAAATGTTTTTTAAATGAAATATCTTTAAATGTACTTGAGCATTCTGATATAGTTATCAAGCAACAATCATGTTGTTAAACATTTGAAGTTGTTTTTTTAAAGAAGAGAAGTTGACATCTTGTATCCTATGCATAGTTTAGATCACTGGGCTCACTCCTGGGTACTTGATTTAGATGCCAGCATCCTGTCATTAGTTCTGCATGAGCTCACCAGAACTTCACATAATCAATCATAGGGAAAAAATGATGAAAAAGGATTTTTCTATCTCTAAACCTTGAAAACTGAGAAGACACCACAGATACATTTACAAATGAGCTCACCTCCCTGATTATTAGTGCTCAATATGAAGTGATAGCTTACAGGGTCATTATCTCAATATTATGTGATCATCAAAAATAGCAAAGTAGGGCTGGCATGGTGGCTCAGTGGTTCTGGCACTTACCTGGCATGTGCAAGGACTCAGGTTAGAACCCTAGCATCACATACACAGCAAAGTGTTGGAACAATGAAAGCCACATGAAAAACTAAATAAAATTTGATTCTCTCTTTCTCTCTGATTATTGCTTTCTCTTTAAAAGCAATAGCAAAGTAAATTTTTAATTGTAAGAATATTGCATAATAAAGGGAAATTTTATGTATTTTATATATTATATTTTGCAATAATTTTTAGAAATGCCATTTTTCCTAAGATTAATCTATCTGCAGTGTTGAACAACAGAAACTCTTAACATTATTTGTAACTTCTATGGTCTTAGAACTGTTACTTAAAACAAATGTCAACCATTTGTTCCTTTCCATTTAGCAGTCATTTTATCTCTAGGAGATGCTTTCTCATGCCTTACAAATAATTTTATTTGTGACGTAGCAAACCTGTTTAATTACTCCTATTAAAATTGCATTGTGTTCACTTTTGAAATTTTTTATTGATTTATTCAAGGAAGAGTCTATATTGCTTCAGTTCTTTGACAGCCTTCCTTCTGAGATGCCATCCTTGATTCTACCAGAATTTTTTCTTTTTTTAATGACAGAGAGAGAGGGAGAAAGAAAGTGAGAGATTGAATTTTTATTTATTTTCCCATCTGGCCTTTGTTTCTCTGACACCTAGTTTATATGTGGTGCTGAGGTTCAAACCCAGGTCCACACTTGCAAAGGAAGCACTCTAACCACTGAGCAACTGCTCCAGCCCTCAATATTATGTGATTTTTTTTTATTGATGGTCAATTTTTACTTTACACTCCTCAACAAAAATTATGTTATATTGTTATTTTGGGTTATAATTATCTCACCACCATTAGAATAAATCACATAAGAAAAAGATGTGTTCTGGATTCTAGTTTGTATTTCTAGTATCCCACATCCCACCTGACATTGTAAATGCTATTTTGAATGAGTAAACATGCGTGTATATGAAGTTCGGTTGAATGTGTTTTATGCATAAACTAGTTCTGGAAAAATATCCATTGGTAGAAGTTTAATACTCAGTGGGCTACTGGTCCATGTCCCAAATGACTATATGTATTGATTCTCAGAAATGATGGTTTCGGGTGCAGCTCCCTCTATGTGGGGGAAAGAATTAAACCTTAGAACTGAGCAGCAAATGCTGAATATACCAGAGTATACTCATGAGTCATAATATCATCCAGTTGTCTGCTCATCCATCCTCCTTCTTTCCCTCCTTTTCTCCCTTCCTTCTTTCCTTTCTTCCTTCCTTAAATTCTGACATATCCCCACTGTATTTTCATTTTGGAAAGGGGAAAGCCAAAGATAGGAAGAAAGAGAGAGAAGAGAAGAATAACACATATTTAATACATTCACATTTAACTTAGTGAGTGTGTTGAATGCTAAATGGTGAGAGCACCAGGATTGCTTGTTTACAATAACTATGTACAGTTTCTCATCAGAACATTCTCATGAGAAAGTGTTTCAACACAAGGACTCATTGGTGTGTTCAAGTATCTTCCACACTTTGTATTTTTGGAAAATGAAGCTTAAAATATATTATTTCCTTTTGGTGGGAAGGTACCAGGTATTGAACCCAGGGGTGCTTAGCCACTGAGCCACATCACAGCACGTTTTATTTCTTTGTTGAGATGAAGTCTCCCTAAGTTCCTGAGGAACTTGGCTATCCTCATGCCTCAGCCTCCAGAGCTGTTGGAGTTAACAGGCTTGTGCCAAAAGCCCAGCAAAATAAGTCATTTTTTTAATGCAAGTAATGATATATTTAATCAGACAAGTTCACATTAAATTTTCCACAAATTTATTAATGCATTATAGTTGTACATAATGATGGGATTTGTTGTTACATATTCAAGCATGCACACAATATAACAATATAATTTGGTCAAATTCCCTCTTCAATACTCTCTCCCCCATCATCTCCTCCAACCTCCTGATCCCTTTCTTGTACTTATCTCCCATTGCTTGTTTTTCACATAGGAATTATTTATTATCTTAGAGGTGCAAAATATACTTTTTAATTCCCCTTTTTCCCGCCTGTCCTTCTTCCCCTCTCCACTTCTCTTTTCTCTACTCTACTAGATTTCCTTTAGTTTATCTATTGATTTGTATATAAGTGGTTCTTATATAATCTTATCCTTCCCTCCCCTTTTCCTTTAATTTACTCTTGCTTCCACCTATGAAAGAAAACATTCCATACATTTACTGACAAATGCCATGTTTTTGTACTTTTTTTGGGGGGAGGAAAAGTTTATTTGGGGGCTCATGATTTCAGAGGTCTAAGTCCATAGAGGACCGGTTCCATTCCTAACTTCATTCAACGTGATTTCTTCCATCACCATCCATTTGCCTTCAAAGGCTGCAATATCATTGTTTCTAATTGCTGAGTAAAACTCCATGGTATATATGTGCCACAGTTTTTGGATCCATTCATCCAGTGAGGGGCATCTGAGTTGGTTCCATAATTTAGCTTTTATAAATTGAGTTGCTATGAACAAAAATTTTGCTGTGTCACTGTAATGTGCTAATTCCAGTTCCCCTGGAAAAAATACCCAGGAGAGGGATAGCTGGATCATATGGTGGGTTCACCCTAAGTTTTTGAGGATTCTCCACACTGCTTTCCTGAGGGGCTGTACCAGTCTGAAAACATTCAACCTTTGAGTATCTGAGTTTGGCTAATTTTACTTAGTATGATATTTTCCATTTCTTTCCATTTACCAGCAAATGCCATAATTTTGTTCATTTTTTTAATAGCTGAGTAGAACTCCATTTTATGGAGTTCACACACATACACACACACACAAATATATATATATATCTGCATTTATATGTAGTATACTTATTTATATATATAGGTATATATGCATATATATATATATATGAATAAACATATTATGTATATATATATATAGGTATATATACCATGATTTCTTAATCCATTCATCTAATGATGAGCATTTGGGTTGATCCCACCATTTAGCTATTGTGAATTATGCTGCTATAAACATTGATGTAGTTGAAGTTCACATTAATTTATTTAGTAACTAAATATTTTCTCTGAAGAATGTTGGGAGTAGAAGGTCTTAAACCCATATATCTTAGATTTCTTCTTTCTGAAACTTTTGGGACTGAAATGTAAAAGTATATTTTGAACTCTGATAATCACATAATAAATATACATAAGTCACCATCCCTCTTGCACCCTGTTTTCCTAATATTTTGCTATTTAATCTTTCCAACCACCTTACCTCCTTCAAAACTCACCCTGTGGCCCTGTCCTTCAGGCATGTGCATTCTGCTTTCCAAATTGATTGGCAACTAATCTTATAAATGAATCCACTCTAATGGCTGCTGATATGATACTGAGTCCCTAGGTCAGTACTTCCACCTAGTTAAGTTGTTCTTTCTCTTTCTTTCTTTCTTTAAAGAAGAGACAGTATGATAGGGTCAGAAAATGAGGGCTGGAATCTCAGTTTTCCTATTAAATTTTAACTTCAAAAGTCATTTTATCTTTGAGCCCCATCCTAGAAAATCCGAAGGTAAAATTATACCTTCTCTATGTACTTCGTACACCTTACCAGGTCCAAAGCACTGTGAATGTACCTAGAAAGTTGCATGTAGTCAGAGAGCATTGTAAGAAAGAAACTGATGAAAAACACAAGACTTGAAAACATCACATTCTGTGGGAATTGAAATGGAGAAAGGAAATCAATTCTGGACTTTGACAAGTGGGGCTCTCTAAATCAGTAGGTGGGAGAGAGACTTTAAAGACTGGATATCTCACGAATTTGAAGAATAAAATCCACTGACAACCATGGAAGAGGGAGTAAAAGGAGTAGGATTTTTTTAGAAAGAAGAGCAGAGACTCCACAAGGCGGAGGGGTACCTGGAAGCAGGACATCTACTAATGGAGGTTAGGCCAGGGGTTATATTGATTTGGGGTATGAGCATAATTAACATTCATGCAAAGCAGGCATTGAGAAATGGATCTATATCATTGGTTGAACCCTATGCAAAGCAGGCATTGAAACTTAGTACGAAAGTCATTAGTTAAAATCTATGCAAAAGAGGCATTGAAATGGTCAAGATCACCATTGGTTAAAATCTATGTAAAACAAAAGGTGGCAAATACTTCCTAGTTCACATCTGTGTCCACCCCCATTTCTTAGTTTTCCCTCCTCAGGGACAAAGGAATTGCTCCCACAGGTGAGCCTCAT
>PVKS010038164.1:0-18123 GCA_004027875.1 Aplodontia rufa
CAGAGAAGACTGGCTGCCAAGCATCCTGGAGTGTGTCACCAAGGGTCCCTGGGTGTCAGGCATGACATGAGCCATGTCTCCAGCAACATTAGGCTGGGGCCACAGGCTCTGGCCTCCATGACCCCAGGCTCAGTCTGAGGCCTGCATGAGACCCTGAGGCATGACCCCGGGGTGTGGGGGACAGGACAGAATGGTGTCAGTGGTGGAACCCTGTTCATGTCCATCAGAGGCAGGAGGGGAGGGATGGAGCTGGTGCTCCCTCTAGAAATCCTCACCAGGGGAGTGAGAGGGTGGGGACGCTCTGGAGCCAGGTGCTGATGAATGCTGGGGTGAGGTCTGCAGAGATCACAAACCTCTGTGTGGCTGCTTTCTGTCCCCCAGACCCCTGTCCCTTGAGACATCGTGGGAGGAAGTGCTGCTGAGGTCCTGGTGGTCTCTGTCACTGGATTTGTGTCCCCTGTCTCTGCTGGGGCCCATCTCTCCTTCTCCCTTGCTGCCCTCTCAGGCCCCACCCTGCATGCCTGTCCCTGTTCTGGTTGGTGGCGTCTGTGCTGCAGTGATGGCCCAGCCTTGCTCTCGGAGCGGGCACCCCTGGTAGCAAGCCCGTCCTGACCCAGGCAGGGTCTGGTCCTGGCAGAGGGAGGGGCTGGGGAGGACCCCAGTTTTCGTCTCTGTTCCCTGCATCCCATGGGCTCTGAGCCTGGGTCCTGATGCCTCTTACTGTGACTTGTAAAGCCCCCAGTGACATCGCACCCTGAGTGTGTTGCTTCAGCCTGGGCCACCAAGGCCCATGCAGCCCCGCTCAGCTCTGCTGCCTCTGTAGAGCCCCAAACTGGTCCCACATCCTCCCCATGTCTGTGGGAGCACAGCTGCTCAAAAGGAAGCCACAGGTGAGACCCACACAGTGTCCCTGCCCCGTGCTTCCTTCTGTCCTTCTGCATCAAGGACCCCATTCTGCTGTTTCTTAGGCCACGTCTGTGCAGATGGGGCCAGCTCAGAGCCTGAGAGGGGCTGGGCTGGGTGTGCTGTGCTCCCCAAGGCCTGGCGGGGGTGATCGGTGACCTGGGAGCCAGGGGCAGGGAGGATGGGTGCAGCCAAGCTGGGAGGGAGGGCAGCAGGGTTGCCAGGCCGTCAGTGAACCCCAGGTGTGCGGCACAGTCTCCCACCGGGAGACGGCTCCAGAGCCAGGTGCGCCCATCCTCAACCAGCCGTTTGCTTGTTGGTACTGACTTCTTGCTGTTCCATCTTTGCTGTTTTGGGAAACCTTTGCAATTTCGCTGGATTTTCCACCCAAACAATAGCAAAAGACACCACCACAGACTGTGGCCAGGCACCGTGCGAAGAATATGAATTTATTCAATCCGCTCAGTGGCCCTTGAGGTGGGCACTGCTATCCTTATTCTGGATATGAGGAAATACGCACAGAGAGATTAAATAACTCACCCAAAGTCACCCAGCTAGTATACTTCAGGGCTGGAACTGCAATGCAGGCGGCTGGCTTGGAGTCTGTGTCCAAAGTCACTATGGGGGCCTCTTGGATGAGGTATTTCTACTAGGGCAGGGGTGGGAGGATGTGTTCCCACAGGCCCTTCTTGGGATTGGATGTGAATCACTCTCCCCTCTTGCTGAGGCCTCTGCTGGGAATCCTGGTCCCTCCCAGGATCTGCCCCCCTCCTTCGGGACGCAAGTCAAAGGTCCCCTCCCGTCCAGGCGCCCACCCCCGCCACTCCACCTTCAGCCTGCTTAGATTTCTTCCCAGCATGCCTCACCCTGAATTGTCCCAAGAGGAGCTTTTATTTCTTGCCCATGGAGTGTCCCCTCTGTGGGTTGGGGATGGGGACACAGCTGCATCCCCAGCGCCTGGACCCGTGCCTGGCACAGAGCGTGCTCCACAAGCAGCGCAGAGTGGGCAGGAAGCGCCCCTGCTGCAGGGTGCTGGGAGAAGCCCCCAAGGTGTCCAGGGACAGGGGGACCCCAGGCATGGGGGAAGGTGTGGGCCCAGAGCTGTGCTGTGACCGCTGGGTCACACCGCCTAACAGGCTCACGTGACGTGGATGTGCAGGACTCAGGTTGCTGCGGACCTTCCAGAAGGGCGAAGCCATCTGTGCCGAAGACATAGCCTCTGCAATCCCTCCATGCGCCCCCATCAGCAAGCGTGGACTGGGATGGGAGGTGGTGGTGTGGAAGGGACCCGGTGCACTCCCCTGATGTGGGGGACTGAACGTGAACAGGGCAGGGGCTGCTTACCCCATCCGGGCCCCCCATAACCCCTTCTGAGGACCCTGGCATCTCAGTCTGAGCACTGAAGGACATAGGGTGTGGTGGGACGGAACCTGGAAGAAGGGCTTCCTTGTCACATCCTGAGCTCAGACTGGTGGCGTCCTTGGGAGCCGGCAGTTGAGAGTGTTGGGGACAAGAGTGTTAGGTGCAGCAGGAGGGTGGCTCCCGGACTTGGACAGCAAAGTGGCAGTTGGCACCCACCGACCCCTGCAGGGGAGGGGCTTTTAAAATCCCGATGGACCTTCTCAGCCTGCCTGGTGCTTTGATTGTGGGCACCTGGAGATGCGTGGGTGGTGACATCGTGCTGTGGAGGCTCATTGCCAGGCAGCTGCGGTTGGGTCCTGGACTGCTGGACCTGGGCCTGGCACTCTGCCTCCCAAGGGTGACCTCTGAGAGTCTCAACCCTGCTGTGTCCACTGCCCTCCTCTGTATGAGAAGGACGATCCTGTCCTGCCGCCCTGGGGTGCCTGGGGGTCATCTGCACAGATGGACTGGGGGCATTAGTGTGGCATGGCCTGCAGACTGTTCCACACTCTCACAGCAAGGTTCCCATCACGACTGTTTGAGGCCTGTTTCTGGCTGCCTCACTACGAGGGTAGGTCCTTTGTGGCCAGCTTTGGCACATGGCCATGGGAATTCGACACTTCACCTTACTCGGATTTCATTGGTTTTACCCCAATGTCCTTTTAGTGTTCTGTGATCTCATTCAGGAAACCAAATTTTGCAAACTTTTTTGGAACAGGATCCAAAGTAAGAAATGCAATTTACATCACAAGACTACGTACATGCTCGTTATTAAGAACGCAATATCACCTCCCCCGGGGACACAGGAGCTGTGTTCTGCTCTGGTCTTTTCTACCCATGCCTTTCTGTCTCTCCTTAGCCCACCCCGCCCCATCTCAGCCTGTCCCGTCCATCAGAGGAACACCCTCTGCACGCTGCTCAGTCGGATCAGTCAGTGTCTGTAGTTTAAAACTCTCCGGGTGAGGGGCTCTTCCCCTGCCCTTGGCATGGCGGGCGATGGTGTGTTTGTTTGTTTATCTCTCTGCCCCTCCGCGAGCTCCTTTTGCCCACAGATGGTGCTTGTATCTTCGCGTAGTCTCCATCAGTGCTGTTGCCTGGCGACTCTGTGCATGGGTCTCTTCTCTATTTCTCACATCCTGTTAGATGCGTCTATTTCTGCAGGGCCATCCCCTTCTGAAGGCCACAGGGCCCGTCGGCAATGGGCACATACAGGTCCTGGGGCTCAGAAACCACTGGTCTGGCACTCTTGCCAGCAGCCTTGCCCGGGGGTGGTGCCAGAGAGGGGCTAAGCCATTTTGAGGGTTAGATTTACATGCAAACCTGACTTATTAGAAATGAACGAGTGTTTTCAGTTAGTTGTCATGGTAATTAAGCAGAGAAAAATGTCCTTCAGTGCTTGGGACAGTCCTTTACAAGGGAGACTAAACCTCTGCAGAAAGCTAATCACGTCCCTGTGGATTGGATCTGACCAAGACCAAACTTTGATGAGAAACAGGCAAAGTGAAATGTGGCATCTGTTTCATCTCTAAGTTTTCCATTCGGTAGGTTACATGAGGGGAGCCTGGCCCTGGGACAGCTGGTGGCACAGAGATCTTCCTGCTGCCGCCAGTGGAGTCTCCAGGAGTGGTGGCTCACGGGGGACCCACACTCCTCTGGTTCTGACTCCGTGGAAGGCACTGCTGGCTCTGATTACTTGGGGAGAGGGAGTCACTGCACTTTCGAATGAATTGGCTGGTGTCACACCCCAACATGTCATTCTCAGTACAAGGACCGCATCTCCTCCCTGCATGCACAGGGGCTCTGGGCCTTCTGGAAACATTCCTCAAGAGCAAGGGAACTGGACACTGTCACTCTGCTGTCCTTTCCCCGCCCTGCGCGTGCAAGTTTCCCCCTGCCTTGGCCTTGATGGCAGGTCACCTGCTTCTCCCCAGGTGTCCCCAGGTCAGTCCAGCATCACCTGCCAGTGGCTCACCCCAGTGCCTTGGTCCCCCTCTGTGCCTTCTTCCTGCACATCCAGCCCATTAGCACAGTATTTTCTCTTTTTTAAAAAATTATTTTAAAATTATTATTTTTTTTTTTTAAAGAGAGAAGGACAGTGTAAGAGAGGGAGAGACAGAGAGAATCAATTTTTATTGAGTTTTTCCATGGCCTTCGTTGCTCTGACACTTAGTTGTGTGCGTGGGTGCTGGGGTTTGAACCTGTGTACTCGTGCATGCCGGGAAGCGCTGTAACCGCTGAGCCACTGCTCCAGCCCATTAGCATAGTATTTTCAATGGCTCTCCCCCAAGAGTCACCTAGCCACACTTCCTGCCTCTCTCTAGAACCAACCACCCTTGCTCTCTGCCACCTCACTGGCTCCTTACCTCCCACTCTGGTCCCAGAGGGCAGCCTGAGGCACCCTCCCCTGCAAGAGAGCAGACCAGCTGAGTACTCTGCTGCCCAGACCCCTCCGCTGGCTCCTCCACATGTGGGTTCAAGTCCTCCCCCGGCCTCTCCCTGCTATGCAACCTCTCTCTGCCCTCCCTCCTGAGCACTGGGGTCACCCTGCCCCTGGGTGCTTTGGTGCTTGCCACTTGGCCCCATCTGCTCTGACCTGGATGCTTGGCACTTAGCTCCGGCTGACCTGGGTCGCAGGTGAAAGGCACCTCCTCCATGGAGGCCGTCCACAGCTACCCTACAGAGGCCTCTGTCCTGTCTGAGCAGGGCGGTGCGTCACCCCATCTCATCCTCTTCCTAGATCACTGCTGTATTTGTCATTTGTGTTTGTGGTAGCTTCCCACGAGCTGGGTGGTTCCACAAGTTCCGTGTCCTCGGGTCCCGAAGGTGGGGGTCTGTTTCCCTGGGTGAAAGTACCTGGGCAGAGTGGCTCTGGCTGGACGCCTGGAGGGCAGAGCTCAGCTCCTAGTGGTCACCTGCTGCACTCCATCTTCAGGGGTCTTCACTGGGTCTCTGTCATCGTGACCCAGGGACCCTGGATGACACTGGGCTGCCCAGATGACCCAGGACTGTCTATCTTAAGGTCCTTACATAATCACATCTGCAAACCACCGTGGTGGGTACTTTCTCACAGCCACCGGTTCCGGGGATTTGAGTGTGGCCACGTGGGGGAGGCCATGATGCGACCCACCCCGAGGGTGGTGAGGGAAGACTCGCTGATTAGCTGCCGTTGGCTGACATGTCCCTGCAGAGGAGCTGGGCCTGGGCCATGGTGACGTGGGGCAAGGAGCCCTCCAGACTAAGGAAGAGCAGGCGAAATGGCAGCACAGGTGTGCTCCCGAAGAACGGGGGACTAGGTGCCAGCGTTGAGGCTGGAGAGCAGAAGGTGCGGGCCAGTGGCTGTGCCACGCCTTGGGGTTTTACTCTGAGCAGGTGGGAGTCACGAAGAGTTCTGAGCAGAGGAGGGACAGGCGCTGACCAGATTTTCCCAGCCTCCTTGCACTGCTAGTTGGTGAATAGGCTGTGGAGGATAGGAAGGGAGCCCTGCTGGAGAGTTTTTGCAATGGCCCAGGAAATGGACCCATAGCTTGGACCAGATGCTGTGACCTGCTCCCAAAGTCCCCTTCAGGACCAGTCACATCCTCACTTCCAGGAGGCTTGGCTGCTGAGGGCTCACAGCTGAGGCCCACCCTAGGAAATGCCCTGGCCAGCAGGAGACAAAGCCAGCCTTCCTGGCTGGCAAGCACAGGGCTGGCTGGGGCAGCCCCCTTGACTAAATTCCCTGCAGCTCTAAGGGGCCACCTCAGCCCCCGGGCTCCTTTTAGAACTGATCACAGGGCCAGGCAAATATAAGTATTTATTTCTTTTTGTAAAGTTCTGTAACCTTTTGTTGGGTTTTGTTATTTAAACAAATTAAAAATTTGTTTTGAAATGCATTTCAAATCCCTGGGTCCCTGGGAAGTACAGTGATTTATCCATGGAAGCACAGACGCCTGGACAGACGTGTGGTATGCCTACAACTTATTGTTCAACCAGAGTGTGTGACATTTCTTTGCAAAGTCCGGGTGCCATCTCTTCTTGGTCATGCCAACCCTATACACAAGAAAAATGGAACCAGTCAGATGCTACACAACGCGTCCCTGTGCAGAAACGGCACCGTAATTGTTCCTGTCCATTCATTTAAAGGGCATGGATCGGGCACCTGTGGCCACGGCTGCCATGCTGGCTGCTGTCTATGAGGTGACAGGGTGCAGGATGCAAACCAGCAGAGCCTGTCAGATGCTAGAAAAGAGAGAGATTGTGGTGGGAAAAGGGGTAGGGGTCGGCTTCTGCCCCATTTGGGGTGCTCAGGAGGGTCCCCCAGAGGAGCCCAGTCCTGAAGGACCAGAGGCTCTGCCGTGGAAGATCTGGAGTAACAGCAGTGCGAAGGCACAGAGCGGGCTCAGGCCAGGGAACTGAAGGCAGAGACAGGACTAATGCGTCTAAGGATGATGGAGGGTGATGGGGGCCGGGCCAGGGAAACACTATATGAACCATGGGACAGACGGAGAAGGGAGGAGCGTGGTCATTATCACTGCATGACTGGGTGTTTAGTTTGTCCCCTTTGAGGCTAGCCCTGCGCTCAGGTGACAGGTGAGCCTGCCCACTACTCCACCTCAGGAGTAGCACTAACCTCCTCCCCCGTCTCCATCAGCTCCTGCAAACCCGGGGCTGTCACCACGCTCTCTGTGTGTCAGGAGATAGCAGACCCAGACCTGGGTCAGACTGCAGAGCCTCAAAGAGCTTGGAATCGCGGGGCAGTGGAACATCATTACCCCAGGATCGCGTGCTTTCTCTTTGTTAAGGAATTTAGGTGCCATACAGAAATCCTAATCTTCAAACATAGGTAAATAAAGGTGCGCTCTCCATGGGAACGGGACCCCGGGGGAAACTGCGGTTAATACCTCTGGCATGTGGGGCGGTGATTCCCACGTTCCCTTTGCTGTGTATAATAGGTTATGCTTTCCAGAGACACTTTCCTAAGATCAAGTTCGTTTGTGCTCATGGAACGTGTGGAAGGTGTTTATGTGTTGTACATATTTGTGATTCTTTCTCCAACCGAATAAAAAGAAAAAGAGGGAAAGAAAATGCCGGTAAATCCTGCATCTTACCCCTTTCTGGCCAGCACAGCAAATCCACAGTCGCATTCTTCCCTTATCTTAAAGTCCATTCTTTTCTTTCTCCACCGCGTGTTTAGCAACCTAATCCGGCTCTTCCCTGCCTTCATTCATCAGCAGGCAGCGGGCGGGGGCTGCTTTTGCCACCCAGGGTCCATTCCTCCTGCCCCACTTTCATTTTAGGCAAATGGTCCCTGCCCTCTTCAGTCCATGGCGGGAGGGGACACCATTGGCTTCCAGCCCCAGGACGGGCCTCATAGCTCAGGCCTCACCAGAGATCAGGGATTTTTGGATGGCAAGTGAAACTCAGGTCCAAATTGGATGAATTTACTGGAAAGAACACCCCTGTCTTCAATGGACTTGTTTCTGTTGGGATATGAGCCAGCCGCAGAGCAGAGAGTGTCTGCCTGTGTGTGAGATCAGAGCAGAGGAAAACAGCCAAGATGTGGAGACAAACCGAGCCTTGTACGTAGGGGTTGGGCTACTGGATCCAGCCGCGCCTGAAATCCTCATCCTTAGCACAGGTTTCTGAAACTTGGGACTATGAACAGTCTGGCTGATAATTCTTTGTGGTGGGGGCTGTCCTGAGCATTGCTGGATGTTTAACTAGATATCACTGGCACATCACACCCCCACCCACCCATCACAACAAAAAATGTCTCCAGATGTTGTCAATGTTCCTGAGGGAAAATTGCCTCTGTTAAGAGCCATCCTTCTAGGCTCCTGATAAATTGCATGGCCAATTAATGTCCTGTTGTGCCTATTTCTCTTTGAGCTGGGTTTCTGTTCTTTTCTCCAAGGGGCTCTCTGCCCAAAGGAGAGTTGTACCTTTACGATGGAACATCCTCTGAATTACCTATTGTCTATGGCAGGACAAAAGGTCTGCACTTCAGCCAGATCATGAGAAGTGCAGGGTGGGGGTATGGGGGGGACAAGTGATGTTCACATATAAGGTACAGGTGGGTGATTACAAGGGATCGTGTTTAAGGAAGGGTTCCGGAGGAGAGCAAGAGTCTCATGTATGTGCATGAGTGTGAGCGTGCACATATGTGCTTGTGTGCATGCGGGTGTGTGTGTGCATGAGTATGAGTGTGCATGTAGGCATGCATGTGTGCATGAGTATGAGTGTGCCTATGCATGTGGGCATGCGTGTGTGCATGAGTATGGGTATGCACGTGAGTGTGCATGTGTGCATGTGTGTGCATGAGTGTGGGTGTGCATGTGCATGTGTGTGAGCACATGCATGTGTGTGAGCACGTGTGTGCATGTGTGTGTGCATGAGTATGAGAGTGGATGTGGGTGCGCATGAGTATGTGTGCATATGTTCGTGTGTGAGTGTGCACATGTGCGCATGTGGGTGTGCATGTGTGTGATGAGTATGGGTGTGCATGTGCATATGTGTGGGTGCACACATGTGTGCATGTGGGTGTGAGTGGGTGTGCATGTGTGTGCATGAGTATGTGTGTGGGTGTGCATATGCACGTGTGCATGCTTGTGTATACCTCTGAGCATGAAATGGCAAGGATCAGGGAGGGGTGCTGATGAGGGTGCCTGCCAGAGGGGGTGCACCAGGCTGGTGGCTGTGCTGGGCTGCTATTTGGGGCCAAAGACAACTCCAAGACACATCCAACTTAGGGTCAGAATTTGAGTCAAGGTTTTCCACACTTCGCAAATCTATTTGCCACCTTCACCACTAGCAGTAAATAGATAGTGGCCCCTGGAGATGCTCACATCCTCATGCCCAGAATCTGTGAATTTGTCACCTTGTGTGTGAAAAGGGCTATGCAGATATGCCTGGGTGAGGGACCCCAAGATGGGGAGATGATCCTGGATAACCTGGTGGGCCCAAAGGATCACCAGGGTCCTTTCATGGGGGAGGCAGGAAGACCCACATCACAATGTCATGATGAAGCAGAGGGTAGCGTGGTAGCACTGCTGGCTGGAAGGTGGAGGAAGGGGCCCTGAGCCCAGGGGCAGGTGGCCTCCAAGCTGGAAAGGCCAGCAACAGAGTGCCCTGGAGCCTCAGGAGGGACACCGCCCTGCAGATAGCATGGTTACATGTTGGAAATCTCAGCAGCGATAGGGAACTAACACGCCACACTCCCCCCATTCGCACACCAATTGCACACCATTTGCACACCATTTGTGTTTTAACTGATAACTTTTGTTTGCATTGACTCCGTTTTCTTTACTCAGACTTCCCGGAGAGTCGTACGATGAGCCCTCTTGAGACTGACATGGTGTTTTATTTCACTAGACGACGAGCAGCTGGCTCAGTTCTCTTGGCCCCTGTGCAGGTTGATGCCTAGACAAGAGGGGCCAGGTGCCAGGGAGTGCTGGGACTCCGTCCCAGGAGCCCACCCTAGAGTGCAGCTAAGTAGTTTTATAGTCTGAAATTATGTCTCAGAGGGGTGGCTTGGTGACAAGAACTGTCCCTTGACAGGATCCCAGGAAGAAAGGGGCTGTGGGAGATCCAGGGGTGCCTGCTCACAAGCCTCCCACCCTCCCACGTCCAGGAGGTTCTGAGGACATTCTGCTAAGATTCTGATGAGCCACAGGTCAAGCACAACCTATGTGGCCTTTGGAACCTGTGCAAGACCACCAGGGTGGCATGGTCCACGTTGTCCCCAACAGCTATTATGAAAGGTCACATGGGCTGGGTGATTAAAAGGATATACTGCTGCTGTAATAACCAACCCCGAACACCTGTAGACCATCAGTCATTTGGGAAAAATTGTGTGTGTGTATGTGTGTGTGTTGGGGGGCCCAAGTAGATAATTCCAGAATCCTCCCCTGGCTGTGGCCCCATTGAGACCACAACACACACAGTAGGACGACACTGGCCTCCTGGTGCTCTGGGGCTTCATCTAGCGCCCCTCCCACTGGTAGCAGCTGCCCTGAGGTGGAATGAATGAGGCTGAAGGTTGCGATTGGCCCCAGAGAGCAGGAAAGAGTGCAGGAGGAAGGTGGTGGAGCCCATAGTGATCCTGATGCTCAGTAAGGTGCGGGAGCAGGGGGCCTGGGCCAGCTTCAGACTCTTCCGATCCACACTCTTCAGGGAAAGGTTGGGAGCCCTGAAGCTCCTGCCCTCAGCCAGGACCCCTAAGCTTGCCCCTCCCTTGGGCTCCCAGTGAATCCCAGCTGGGGCTAAGGGGAGTCCAGGGAGGCTCACACCTTGGGCACAAATTTTTTTGGGGGTGCATTGTTGCCAAAACTCTCAACAATCAAGGTAAATATTGCTTTAATGCAATCATTTAAACATCAAAACCAATGTAAGAAAATCTACAAAGAACAAAATACCAAAATTTTTAATAAAGACAGGATCGTTGTTTTCCCAGCAATTAAAATCCGAGCTAATGTCTCCAATTTTCTGATTGCTAAGCCAATGCTATTCTCAAAAGTACCAGATGAGAATCAAACCCTACTGAAAAACCCTAGCAAGCCAATTTATATCACAAACAAACCCATAATTTTTTTCTCTGAATCAACTGAACCAGATATTTATGATTTTGCAACATCTGAATAGATGACTGAATCATTGATGGGAATGCTGAGTTAGCTGACAGGAAATGACAAATTCCTTAACTCCCAGTGCTAACCCTTTTGGGTTTTATAAATCCAGCCACCAGAATTCTTTTTCTTTTCTTCTTCTTTTTTTGGTACCAGGGATTTAGCCCTTAACCACTGACCTCATCCCCAGCCCTTTTTATTTATTTATTTATTTTTTTGAGACAAGGTCTCCATAAGTACTCAGGGCCTCAAAATTGCTGAGGCTGGCTTTGAACTTGTGATCCTCCTGCTTCAGCCTCCTGAGCTGCTGGGATTATGACCGTGCACTTCCACACCCGTCTACTCACCAGAATTTTAGAAATTTCTCTTTGGGGTGATGCCAGTTAGCCTGTCAATTCCATCCAGTTAGTCAACTCTTCCCTCAGTCCTAAACCACCCTCCTGCACTGTATCCTGCAGCATGTTCCAGAAAAGTGTTTCTCACATCTGCAAAAACGCGGAGCAGAGAATTCATTTTGTGACCGGCGGAGGGATGGAGCCTATTTTAGCAGAGCATTCCAGATGCACCTGGCTCCTCCTGGAGGCATCCAAGGGACCCACATTATTGAGGTGGCTGTGCAGAAGGAAATGAATACAGAATATACGAATGATTCATTTGGGTTTTAAAAAAATGCACCCTGGCCAGAGAAGACTTCACAAATGATCTGGAGACAAAATCACAGCTCCACCCTTGGCAAAGTCCAGGCAGTCAAGAAATTATTAAACGAAAGCAAACCTGAGCTTCGCCTCAAAGGAATTGAATGCTTAAATTTTTTAAATGGTGACGGAAAAAAAAATGCTGTCACAGGGTGTGAGGAGGTTAAGAAAACTGTTATTAAAATGAGAATTAGGAGCGCGGAGCTGTTTGCAGCTCTGCCCTGGAGTGTGAAATTAGCGAGCGAAGGCAGATTTCACAGCGCTGCGCTGGAGCGTGCTAGTGTGGCAGTGGATTTTCTGCAGGATGGGGACTCTCCGCCAAGTCCTGCCCACTTGCAAGCTGCTGTCGCTACTCCCGAATGGTGTGGATAATCCTGAGGTCTGGAGCGCTTTGCATTTATATGGAACACAGCCTCTGCCTTCGGATGCGATGCGATGCCTGAGTCTAGTGCTGCGTGCGTGGGGAGCTCAGGGGAGGCACGGAGAGGACCAGCCTTCTCGCCAAAGGCACATTTTCTGTTAAAAAAAAAAAATCCATTCATGTGGATTACATAGAGTGGAAATGCTCAAAAATGTATCGAACGTAGGGATACGATTTGAACGCTAGACTTTAAAATAGCTCCTAGGGCAGCAAGGAGGTCTCCGAGCCTGGGTTTCAGGCGTGAAACAGTCGAAAACAATGTCCACGTTCATGATTCTGGGGGGCTGGTTTGGAGAAGAGAGAGAACCTGGGAAGGTTGACATGGCAGGAGCTGTCTGTTGTATCTTGGGCTCAGGTCAGCCCCCGAGTCACACTCCGCCACTACACAAGGGTCAATTTCCTTCCCAGGGATTCATCCTGGGAAGAATGGAGCTAAATGCCAGGTCATTGTAAGTAACTTTGCAAAGAGGCCCCAGGAATGAGAACCCCCAATAGCCAGAGGCAAGAAGCACCTCAACTTCGCACCTTTGAATGCACTGCTTCATTGAGTCACTTTGGGGGACAGTTTAGTTTTCAAGACACCACCCAGTAACTGATCACTTTCCCCTCACCTAGAATTTTCTCCCTTCTGTGGCCTGTTTGGTGACTGTGAGGTATTTGTCACCTCCAAACATGATTTGAACTCTGAATACTCCTGCTGAAAAGTGTGGGATAAAATAAAAATCAACCCTGAAGCACACCGCAAAGAGACCGGATGCGGATGCTACTGGGCACAGTAATCGCTCACCCTGGAGCTGGCTTCCACACTTACCATGCACACTGGCTCCTGTCAGTCCAAGGTGACCAGCCATCCTGAGACGTCTTCAAGGGTCAGACCCCTCCATCCTGCCCTTCTCCTCTGTGTGGTCTTCTCCCAAGGCTGGCTAGGTGGTCAACAGTGGCCACTGCACCATGCAGATTCCAAAGGGGTCTGGTCACTTTGATCTGCCTCCCGGAGGTGGGGTGTGTGCGTGCAGGATCACGTCAGGCTGGATTGACCGAAGTTCCCAGTGGCTCTGACATGGTGCTGCAGGAGTCTATTCTCTGAGACAGAGTTCTTCAAAACTCTACAAGGACTAAAACCTCAGGCTGCTTCTCAGGGACGGCCGGGTGGCGGAGAATCAAGGCTGGGTTTTCCTTCCGTTGCTCAGGGCTCTTCTCCGCAGACAGCTTCCCCTGTGGACTGGGATCCTCTGCCTCACCTAGCCCTGTCTTGCCTGTGATTTGGGGGCACACGGTGCATGGCAGCCTTCCCTTGAAGTTCCTGAACCTTCCACGGCCTGGCCACTAAGTGGTAAGTGCACTTGTCCCTGAGCAATAACTCAGTTAACGAATAAACGGAGGAATTTATTGACCCATGCTGACCAAAACTAAAATGCCAACTCCAAGAGAGCAGCAGTTGCTTTTGTGGCCTGGCACTGTGCAATGGACAATTAGTAGAAGTTTCTGGAATAAGCAACCTGCCATGAGACAGAAGCGAGTGGAGAACCTGGAATGTGGAGGCAGGGGGCGGGATTCGGTCCAGGCTCCACCTGGTCTGCTTCTGAGACTCTGGGCTCTTAAGGTCTGTACGCTTAATTTTTCCTCCCCATAAAATAGGGATTATAAAAGGAGAACATTCTAGATGGTTGTAGACGATTTCATGAGCTAATGCTTGTGAGGCGCCTAGGAGATCGCAGGACACACACAAGTGCTGTGTGATCATTAGCTACGCCCACTTCTCCTCCACAACCAAACTTCCACAGGCCTGAAGTCAACTGTCTTGTGCACCGCTGCGCTCCAGCCTGGTATACGGTGAATGCTCAGAAAATGTTTGTTCAACAAGTGAACGAAATTCTGGAGACATGCAAAATGAGGAGTTAAGAATTGGACAGAAGGACATCCCAAGCTCTGGGATTCCATGACTGGCAGTTCTAACAGCTGCTCAGCGCGTGTTGAGGTGCAGGAAAGGACCTCCTTGGTAAAATGAGGTCCGCGGCTTCAGCTCAGTGGTCTGTTCTGAGCGCCCAGATAATGAGGCACTACTAGGAGCATTTTCACAAGAGCCCCACACCTGCACAGGAGCCCTTTCCCCACAGTGGGCAGCTGTCCTGCGGGAAGGCCCATCCTGCATTAGATGAGATTCGCCCATTGCCAAGGGCAGGGGGCTGTTTCTCCTTCACTGAGACCATTGCATTTGAAAAGAACTTAGAAGGGAAAGGAATTTCTCCCGAGGCAGGACTAGCCAGAATGACTCCACTGCTCCTCGTAGCTCTACATACTGGAAAGAGAAGAGAATGACATTCTGGGCCTTCAGATGCAGAATGTTTCCTGTATCAGTCTGTGGCCTCTCCTTGGAGTGACATCTTATGATCGATCACCCTGAAGTCGCAACTGAAGGTATCTGGTAGCTTCACCGGCACAGGTTCCTGATGTGAACAGCAGGGCTACAAGTCACGGCCTCTGCACAGACACTTAGCTTTCTCTCATGGTTGTCTGGGGTGGGATCCAAGGCTGGCAAGGGGGTGCTGTTCCAGCAAGCTCTCAGGGACGCTGATTTCTTTTTCCTTGTTCCTCTATCACGCGGACTTCTAGTCCAGGAACGGTACCTGGTCCAACGTGGCTTCTCCAGCTCCAGCCCCAGACATTGTGCCCCAAGACCAGCTGGGAGGAAGGCAGAAGAAATAAGGCCCAAAGGGGTCAAAGCCTCGGGCTTCCTTTTATGGATCATCTCGAGAAGATGCCAAATTTCCCTCCGTTTATGCCCGCTTTCCGACGTTGAGCAAGTGGGAGGCCACCATCGAGGCACACTCTAACCTAACTTCTTATGAGGCAAACAAAACCAAACTGAGGAGTGAGGAGTTCCTTCCGATGACCAATCGCTGGATCTCAGCAGCCACCTGATTGGATTGCACTCAAGTGAGGACAATCGAGCTGTCACCGATGCGGCTGCTTCTGGACCTGCCCTCCTCTCCGAGCCTCCTGAGTTCTGAGTGCTGCCTGCTTCACGAGCCGTCTTTTATTCAAGCACACTCCGTGCAATCAATTTTATCTAGAGCTCTTCTCTTAACAGAGTCGAAGCCACAGGGAGCTGTTGTGCTGTTTGAATGGGCTCGCTGTGGAAAGCAGACTTTCTGAGAACTCGGTACTGCGGCTACTGGCACACGGGCTAGACCCCACGGCAGCCGTTCGTGCGGGGTTCCTTCCACATGCTCCACGCTAATCTCAACAACTCCAGCGTGGGGAGCTCTCCTTATTCCCAGTAGCAGAGGAGGAAACAGAAGCAGAGAGGACGAGTAAATTGCTCAGAGTCCTGAGCCTACCTGCGATACAAAACCCTCCCTGCCACAATTAGCACACACAGGACCTGTTTGGAGATTTCTTTGTCTATGGTTTGCTCCAGTAGCTTTTTGCTCAGTCCTATTAATGGCCTTTATATGATGAATATTTTCAAACCCAGGAAGTAGAGAGGATAGCGTGAGGGATGCCATCTGTCCACACACTGCCCAGCTTCCACGCTCACGGGCCAACTTACTTCATCTTACACCAGTTTCTTTTCTTCTGGATTATTTGAGGCCAATCCTAGACCTTACGTCATGACGTAATAATAGCAGATCATGTTTCTCTAAAAGATAAGGGCTTATTTTTTAAACACAGACACAGTGCCAGAATCTTGCCTAAAATAATTAGCAGTAATTCCTCTGATATTATCAAATGTTCAGTGTTCAAATTGCCCAATTATCTCATAAACCTTCTTTTCCAGTTGTTTCTAAAAATGAATATTCAACGAGAGCCCTTCTTTTGTCTTTTACATCTGTTGTTAATCTGTAACATTCCTAACATCCCTCCAGCTCCTGTGGGTCTGTGTGTGTCTGCGTGTGTGTGTGTGTGTGCACGCACACTTGTGCTTGAATCATGTTCTGATGAAAACCATGTCTCTTATTGTGGATCCTGGTCCAAAAATGTGGGGGAAGCCTGCTCTGGGGAATTTGAACACTCGTTTCATTTTGTTCTTTTCTTTCTTCCTTTCTTTCTTTCTTTCTTTCTTTCTTTCTTTCTTTCTTTCTTTCTTTTTTAAAGAGAAAAGAACAATGAGAGAGAGAGAGAAAAACAAAGAGAATCAATTTTAATTGAGTTTTTCACATGGCTTTCGTTGCTCTGACACTGAGCTATGTACGTGGGTGCTGGGGTTTGAACCCGTGTACTTGCGCATGCTGGGCAAGTGCCGCAACCGCCGAGCTCCAGCCCCTCGTTTGTTTATTGCACAGCTAATAGGCCCACTTGCCCTTGCCAACCCCTGGTCTCACTCAGCTGTCTTGGAAGGCCTGGCCCAGGGGTCCTGTCTGATTCACCAGGACCCGACCCTGCCCCTCTGCAGGAACAGTGAGGGATCTGTGTAATACTGCAGGTCTTGTCTCTTCTTCTAATTGAGGAGTGTGATGGCCCCAAAGTGTGCCCCATGTGCTTTTCCCCTGAAGTTCTGGGCTAGAATGATTACTGAAGGGAACCCGATCCTTTTGCAATTCTGTAACCAGATTCATGCCTGGAAAAGCCAAGGTCTGCAAGAACCACCTTAAAAATGCAGGAGGGAGCTGAGACATGCGTGGTGCTGACAAGTTTGGAATGTCAGAGCGACAACAGTAATTATGGTGGAGAGAGAGGTCACCGAGTGTCTTGGTGATGCAAACCCAGCTGGAATGCACATGCCGGCTGGGTCAGCATCTCCTGCTGGGAGAGTGGCCTTCAGGACAAGAGCCCTGGTCCGAGGGAGCAGAGGCATGGGTCAGGCCAGAGGGGCAGGAGCCCCAGAGGCTGGATGTGGTCCTGAGGGGGTACAGCCCTGGGCAGCCAGGGGCCCTGCATCCAGAAACAGCCAGGCAGGGTGCGTTTGGGGGCCTGCGAGGGGAGCAAGGCTCTGACAGCACCAGGCAGGTTCACCCAGGTGAGCGGATGGGGCCCAGGAGCAGGAGCCACAGCAGGGAGAACACAGGCATAGATGTGATCTACCTGCCCCTGGGAGCCCCTGATGTGGTGATGGTGGACCCTGTGGGCTCTGCAGCTTGGGCGCCACGGGCTTCCCAGCTATGTGACTCAGGCTTGCTGTGGCTCAGATTCCCTACCTACAACTTAGAGAGTAAAGGACCTGCCTCCAAGAGCTGTCGTGAGGAATCACTGAGTTACCGATGAGCTGGTGTCTGTCCGAGATGCCCATCGTCACCTGTGGTGATTGGCATTGCTCTTCAGGGAGGCACGGGGCAGAGAGGTTGAAGTTGGACTCTGGAGTTGGGTTACTGGGAATCAAGTCTTGGTTCCCCACTTTTCCAACTGTGAGGCCTTGGGTAACCTTGCTGAACCTCATTGTCATTATCTGTAATGTGGTGACAGTAATAGTATCTGTCCCCCAGGGCCAATGTGAAGATTAGACAAGATGTCATGTGGAACATGCTTAGAGCCAAGGGGCCTATGGAAAGTGTTCAGCCAATGTGCACGCCCACCATCTTTACATGACCTAGTGCAGGCTGCATTATAAAAGTGAGCTGATGTTTACAGTCCATCAAAAATATTAAGTAGTATGTAGGTATTACTCTGAGTGACAGGCAGCCTGTAATGTGGCATGATAGCCTTGACGTTTAAAATAAAATAGGTGGACATATCTGAAGCTCCAGCTAGTAGCTTATATCAGGCCTATAGTTGAAACTCTTGTTCGTGGAAGCATGGTGTCCCAGTTATCTGCAGCTGTGTAACAAACATCCCCCAAACCAGCAGTTTAAGGTACAAATATCCTATGTTTGTTTGTGGGGTACCTGGGCCCAGTTGGGCAGTTCTTCTGGGGGCATGTGCTATTGGTTGGGACTCACATGACAGAGAGGGAGCAGCTAAGCCAACTCCAGGGCTGTAGCCTGAGCCACAGTGAGTGGCATTGCCAGTTGCTGAGACTAGGAGAGGAATGTGTTTCAGCCATGAGACAGGGCAAGAGTTCATTGTGGTCAAGATGGTTCCGAAGGGTTAAGTGGGCAGTCAGATACGAGTACAGACTTCAAGGGTGAGGCAGAGGTAGGATTTAAATATTTAAGTGCTCAGC
>PVKS010038165.1:0-18114 GCA_004027875.1 Aplodontia rufa
AGGATCAGTGTTAGTTCTTCTGTGAAGGCTTGGTAGAATTCCACTGTATATCCATCCTGACCTGGGCTTTTCTTTTTTGGGAGAGCTTTGATTGCTGTTTCAATTTCACTTTCTGTGATAGGTTGGTTGAGGTTTTCAATGTCCTTCTGTGTTAAAGAGGGGATGTTGTGTGTGTCCAAGAACCTGTCCATGTCCTCCAGGTTATCAAATTTGGCACAGTATAAGTTTTCAAAATAGGTTCTGATAATCTTCTGTATCTTGGATGAGTCTGTGGTGATATCCTCATTTTCGTCTCTGATTTTGTAAATTTGCTTCATTTCGTTCTTCTTTTTGGTAAGGTTGGAAAGGGGTCTGTTGATTTTGTTGAATCTTTCAAACAACCAACTCTTAGTTTTGTTAATAGTTTGTATAATTTTTTTGTTCTCAATTTCATTGATTTCAGCTCTGATTTTGGTGATTTCCTTTCTTCTGTTAGATTTAGGGTTGGACTGTTCCTCCTTTCGTAGTTGTTTGAGTTGAAGCATAAGGCTATTTATCCGATCTCTTTCTAGATTTTTGATGTATGCTCTCAGTGCTCTAAATTTACCTCTTAAGAAAGCCTTCATACTGTCCCAGAGGTTTGGTATGTTGTTTCCTCATTCTCGTTCAATTCCAAAAACTTCTTAAGCTCTGATCTCATTTCCTATTTTACCCATCCTTATTTAAGAGGTAATTATTCAATTTCCAAGTATTTGAATAGTTTCTATTGTTTCTCTTGTTGTTGATTGCTAAGATCATAGCATTATGATCTGACAGAATACATGGGATTATATCCACTTTTTTATATTTGCTAAGATTATCCCGGTGAACTAGGATGTGGTCTATCTTAGAGAAAGATCCATGCGCCTGTGAGAAGAAGATAAATTCAACTATTTTAGGATGGAATATTCTGTAAATGTCTATTAAGGCCAATTGATTAATAGACTAGTTCAGATTGGAGATGTCTTTATTGATTTTTTGTTTTGATGATGAGTCTAGAGTTGATAATGGTGTGTTGAAGTCCCCCAGGATTATTGTGTTGAGATTGATGAGGGGTTTAATGTCCTTAAGTATTTTTTCCAAATATCTGGGGGGGTTGTAATTGGGGGTACAAATGTTGATAATCATTATATATTCTTGTGAAATGTCCCTTTTAATATGATAAAGTGACCCTCTTTGTCTTTTCTGACTAGTTTTAGTTGGAAATTAATTTTGTCAGAAATTAGAATCACTACGCCAGCTTGCTTTTTTGGGCCACAGGCCTGGTAGACGCTTTGTCAACCTTTCACTTTCAGCCTGTGTCTATTTTTGAGTGTCAAATGTGCCTCTTGCAGGCAACATATTGCTGGATTTTGTTTTTTGATCCAGTGGGTCAGTCTGTGTCTTTTAATTGGGGCACTGAAACCATTCACATTCAAGGATAGAATAGATATGGGAGGCTGATTCACAGACTTTGTATCAATTACAGAGTTTTGAGTCATCTTGAAAGTCAGTTTTTGTATAGTATGATTATTGACTCACCCTTGTTTAAGGACTTAGGGTATCACGACATTTTCTTCTGAATGGAGAACATCTTCAAAAATGTTCTGTGGAGCAGGATTTGTGTTCATGTATCTTGCTAGCTTGAGTTTATCATTGAAGTATTTAATTTCCCCATTACATTTGAAGCTGAGTTTTGCTGGATATATTATCTTTGGGTTAAAGTTGTTATTTTGTAACACTTGAAAGATATTGTTCCAAGTTTTTCTGGCCTTCATTGTTTGCTCTGAAAAATCCATAATGATCCAAATTGGTTTGCCTCTGACTGTGATTTGGGGCTTTACTCTAGCAGCTTTTAGAATTCTCTCCTTAATTTCTCTGTTATTCATTTTGTATATGATATGTCTTGGTGAGTTTCTCCACTGATTAGGTCTATTTGGAGTTCAATAAGTATCTTGTATGTGATAATCTGGATCTATCGTAAAATGAGGGAAGTTCTCACTTATGATTTTGCTTAAAAGGTTCTTTAAGCCTCTTGTTTGCTCTTCAGAATTTTCCTCCAGGCCAATGATTCTCAGATTATTATGCCTCATCTCATCAAAGATTACTTGGAAGTTCTGATTATGTAATATAAGCTGTTTATCCTGCTTATCTTCTTTGAATTCTACATTGTTTAGCCTATCTTCATTGTTCAATACTGGTTCTTCGAGAGCTGATGTTCTGTTTTCGGTAGAGTAAGCTCTGGTGTTGGTTTCTTCCAGAGAGGATTTGATTTGATTAACCATGGTTTTCAATCCTGATAGTTCTGCTACATCTCTTTTCAGGATTTCTATATGTTTGTACAGCTGTTCTTTCATCTTGTGGAACTGTTCCCTTACTTCCCTGTAGAAGTTGTCCCTCATCTCTTGAAATTGCTGTCTGAACTCTTTCCTTATTTCATCTCTCATCTCTTTGATTGCATTACTAATCATAATGCTGACACAATGCCTTTAGTTTTCATCTAGGGCTCCAGCCATGGGATCCTTTGGTGGAGAGCTGTGGGGTTCAGGAACTGAGTTATTTCCCCTTTTCCTCATTTTCTGAGTCTGAGAGCATGTCTTGTACTTCAAGAAAGTTGCTCTTGGTGGAGTAATTGGAGCTTCTTATGGCTTTGCTTTGTTGTGATGGGTTTCTTTGAGAGAGATCTCACAGCGAATTATGAGAGCAAACCAGTTCCCATTTTGAAGCGTGTCTATTTCCTCAGATAGCAGGGTCTCTCAGAAAGTGGGGAGAAGGGATGACTAGGAATTCAAGGAGGTGAGTTGGGGAGGTAGAAAATCACTCTTGGCTTCGAGTAAAGAGGAACAAATGATTACAGGGGAGTAGATTATTCTACTAGGACTAAGGAAAACATAGGATTGAGATGATGGGAAGGGTAAAGATTTGGGTGAGGGTGAGAGAAAAATGCTTATATTTAGGGATTATCAGAGTACAGGGTGGAAGAGGTTAGTATAGGGCATGGTTATCTTCACTCTCCAGAGGCTGAGTCTATCTTGCTATCATGAAATGTTTTCCTGGTTGGAACCCAATGTTACAGGGGTAGCAGTAGGGATTAAAAAGACTTAAGAGAAAGTAGTAGCCAATCAGCAATACATACAGACAAATAAATATTTACATCCACCAATAATAATTTCAGTATTAACCGTAAAGCAAGAAAGGGAAAGAGAAAAAAAAATCTGTATAATAAAAAATAAATAAAGAAAGAAAGAAAGAAAGAAAAGAAAAAGAAAAAGTTCAAAAATAAAAAATAATAAAATGAAAAAATTAAAAGCTAAAAAAGTAAAAGAAAATAAAAATAAAAAATAAAAAATTCTTCATGAAAACTTGGATCTATAGACAATGAGGGCATCTCTGGGACCTCTGATAGGAGATGGTCACTGTTCTTCTGGTTTTCAATATGAATATCTCTCAGTCTGTGGTCCCCAGTGGGTCATCTCCTGGCACAAGTATTGCCCCCCCGAGCACAAGTATCGCCCCCCCCCCCCAGTGTGTGAGCTTGGCAGATGACTGTTTTAGTTAGGAACGGGACCAGATCAGCAATGGTATCCGTGGCTCTGCTTGCATCCACAATCTTGGCTGCTGCTGCTTGTAGACCCGCGCCTGCAGCCAATCCGGAATTGTGACCAGCGAGTGCGCGGGAGCCGGTCACCCTTCCTGGGTGAACAAGCAAAGTCCCCCTATCTCTCCTTGCTCAGACAGTCCCTCCATAGCCCTGCCCTTGCAGCCCATTGTAAATTGAGTTCTGGAACTCCCAATGGTGGCCAGCTACTGGGCACCCCAGCGATCTGTCTCCCAGCACAGCTCCCGCTCCCTGCAGAGGGCGAGCTGGGCAGGCGGCTGCTTACTTGGGGTTGGGATGGGATCAGCGATGAAATCTGTGTCTCTGCTCAGACCTGCTGCATCAGCTGCTGCTGCTTGCAGACCCGCCCCTGCAGCCAGTCTGGAATTGTGTCCAGCGAGTGCGGGGAACGTAAGGGAGCTGGCCACCGTTCCTGGCCGAACAGACAAAAATCCCCTATCTCTCGTCATTCCTACAGTCACTCCCCTAACACCAAGCAAACAGTTGAACCACAGCACTCCTGGTGGGCTGACAGAACTTTTTCTGGCATGAAGTCAGCACTGGCAGCCTTCTGTGTCCCTGGCGGGAGGGGGAAACCCCCCCCCTTTTCTTTTCCTTCTCACGAATCTCCCAAGACTTGGCTCCTTATAAAAGCTTCACAAACTAGTACTAGAAGTTCAATTATAGATTCCTCTGGACATGCCTTGGAAAATTGCGGATGAAATGGATTTTTCCAAGCAGATCCAGAGCCTCAGGAAATGTTGTCTCCCTTCAGGTCACCATGTTGGTCAGTCTCCTAGGTATAAATTTTTTATATGAAGACCTACATGCCTACCAAAAATGGGCAATGCATCTATTTTAATTCTTGATTATTGTGTGCTGAGGTCATGTTTGAGTTCTACATTTAAGTAATAAGTAATTCCAAACTCAATGGTTGAATATAAAATTATATCACTATTTCTATGGATTTCTTATAATAAAGTGCATGTAAAATGAAAAAATGAATAATATTAAAGGAAAATTCCATCTGTTCATCATTCAGCTGAGCATATCCTAAGTCACCCTTCAAGAGTGATATTCTTTCTCAGCCACAAAAAGTAACTACCCCACTTCATAAAACCAATCTTTACTACTTATGAATTTTTAGCATCTATATCATTATCACAATATATATATTACTGCTTGCTTTTAAACTTTATATAACTCTAATCTACATTTTATTTTAATGTAATTTTCTGAAAAATATAATTTGAAGATGCACCACCAATAGTGATCCATAAAGTTTCAGTTAATTCTTTCCTTCCTGATTTCTACTTCATTTTCTTTAATCTCAAAATTCATAATTGATATGTATTTGAGATATTTTTTTGGTTTTAAAATAGAATTTGTTTTGTAGGTGCTCAGGATAGCTCTGCAGAGGACCCCCACTGAAGAAGCCAACACTCTGGCCTAGGGCTTTAGCCCTGGCCAATCAGGTGGCCAAGACAGCCCCAAGAAGGACTTCCTGTTGTGTACCACTCAGCAGCAGTGCATACCCACAAGTCCAGATACACTGGGCTGCACCCACCACCAAGGATCTCAGATCTCATTGGGGCTCTGAGAGGGTTGTTCAGGTCTGCCACTAGATTCCAGGACCCAGGAACACAGCTACACACCTCCCCCATGAACTTCAATCGAGCAGCTTGCCCTGCTCCCTCAACAGATTCCAGACATGCCCCCTGGAGTCTATATCAAGAAAGGTGCAACAAAATGAGGCTCCAGGCAGAAGCAGTATTCTGGAAAAAGGTTTTCTTCCAAGGGGTGCAGCCCTTTAACTTGCAAGGGAAAAGCACCTGGAGACTTGCCTTATTTCCTGCAGGGAACCTCGACTTAGACATCTAGAGAAAGATCTTCAAAATGAAGGATCAAACTATAATAGGTTCACCTCAAACTCATAACTACCCTACCAAGGAACAAATTGATAGGGAACAGGATGAAAAACCAAGAAAAAATATCAACACTGATTACTAAAAGGAACAATGAACTAAAAGATTTAATGAAGAGACTAAGTGAGAAAATTCTAGAGATGAAAACTTGTTATCAAAGAAACAGACTAACTGAAAAAGGAAATAACTGAGCTAAAAATCTTCAGTCAATCACATCACAGGAATGAAGGAAGAATTTAACAATAGATTAAATCCTATAGAAAACAAAACTTCAGCTCTTTAAGAAAGAACATCTGACAACGAGGATAGACTGAGTAAGCTTGAGCAGGTGGATGAAAATTAGAAAAAAAATCATAAATCAAGAGAAGAATTTCCCAAATGTATGGGATGAAATCAGAAAAAGTAGTTTAAGAGAAATTGGAATATAAGAAGAAATTGAAATGCAAATGAATGGTACTATGAACATTCTCAATGAAATAAAGAAAAATTTTCATACAGTAAAATAGAATCAGATATGCTCATCCAGGAAGCATATAGGACACCCAAAAGCCTAATCAAAAGAGATGCTCAATAAGACACATCATAGTCAAAATGTATAACAGGGAAATCAAGGAAATAATATTAAAAACAACAAGAGAAAAACACCAAACACATTCAGAGCCAACCCAATAAGCATAACCTCTGACATTTAACTGAGATCCTAGAAGCAAGAAGATCCTGGAAAGAGATATTTCAGTCTCTCAATGATACAAGCTGCAACTAAGAATACTGTACCAAACAAAATTCAGACTCAAATTGGAAGAGGAAGTAAGAATATTTATGATAAGATCAAACATGCAGCATTCATGAACAGAAAACCAGTACTACAAAGAATTCTGAAAGATAAACTCCAGATACAAGAACAAGCAAATAATCATCAAAACTCACAGAGGAGATTCAATAAGAACCAAGGGCTGAATGTCTTCACTAATCTGTGGAGGCTGGAACTAGTCCCTGGCCATTGAGAAAGGTGGTCTATTATCATGTGTTAAATCCAGATAAGGTGTAATGTTATACAACCTAACACATTTTTAGAGATGTTGTGGGAAGGGGAAGGAAGGGATAAGGGTGGATAATTGGGGAGGCACTCTTAGGGGTAAATCTAATTTTCAGAATCCATATACATTTTACATTATTTTGTTAAAAACTTGTATGATTTTTCAATAAATAAATTTCTCAATAAAAAGTACACTCTATCAAAAGACAACCAAGACAGCACAGAAATTACTAATAAAACATGATGACTATAAACCACAGCCACATAACTATTCTAACACTGAATATGAATGGTCTCAATGTACCAATAAAAAGAAACATATTACCAGATTGAATCAAAAACATATTCCAACAATATGCTGCATACAGGATAGCTTACATTCAGATTGAGGGTAAACAGAATGTAAGAAATCTACCAGGCTTACAGCCCAAGAAAGTAAGTTGGTGTTGCAATAATTATATTATATATAAAAAGTAGATTTCAACCAAAATTTAACCAGAAGAGATAAAGAAGTCCCTACATCAGGAAGGTATAACCAGAGTAAATATTTATGCTTCAAACACCAGCACTACCAAGTATGATGAAAAAATATTCCATGACATAAACCCACTTATGGAGCCCAACATGATAATACTGGGAAATTTTAATAATCCTCTAATACAAATAGACAAATTATCAAAGTAAAAAAGCAATAAAGAGATCTCTAGCCTAAAGAACTCCATAAGTTAAATGGACGTAACAGACATCTATAGAACATTCCACCTCAAATTATCTGAGTTTACTTTCCTCTCAGCAGCACATAGATCCTTCTCTAAAATAGATCATGTTCTATATCACAAAAGAAATTGCGGAAAATATAAAAATGTCAAAAGTATTTCATATATTCTATCAGACTATGATGCTATGACCCTAGCAATTAATAGAAAAATTATAATAGAAACTTCACATACACATGGAGATTGAATAATACCCTATTAAATGAAGAATGGAACCAAAAAGACATGACAGCAGAAATCAAGAAATTCTTGGAAGTGACTGAGAATGAAGACACAGCATATTGAAACCTCTTGGAAACCATTAAAGAATTTTTAAGGGGAAAATTTATAACACTGAGTGCATACATTTAAAATCAGGAATGTTTCTGACTTAATAAGCATATTATCCTAAATTAATAACCACATAAAAGGAAGGACAATCTAAATCCGAACTCATAGGTAGGCAGGAAATAATCAAGATCAGAATTGAAATCAAAAACAAAAACAATAAAAAGAATCAATGGAACAAACAGCTTGCTTTTGGAAAAACTAAATAAAGTAGACCAATCTTTAGTCTCGCTAAAAGGAGAAACATGAAGCAAATCAGCAAAATCACAATGAAATGAGAGTGATCACCGCTGACTCCATGCAAATCCAACAGATTGTCAGAACCTATTTTGAAAAACTGTACTCTCCTAAATCAGACAATATGGAAGATCTGGACAAATTTCTAGACACATACAACACTCCCAAATTGATTCAGGATGATACTGAAAGGTTAAACAGTGCAATAAGTGGCACTGAAATCAATGTAACAATTTTAAGCCTTTCAACTTAGAAAACCCAGGACCTGATGGATTCCCTACTAAGCTTTACTACAACTGTGAGGAGAAGCTCACATCTTTCCTTATTAAGCTACTCCAAGAAATTGAAAACTAGGGAACTCTCCAAAACACTTTTCATGAGGCAACCATAATCCTGTTACCAAAACCCAAAAAAGACACATCAAAAAAAAAAAAAAAAAAAAAAAAAAAAAAAAAAAAAAAAAAAAAAAAAAAAAAAAAAAAAAAAAAAAAAAAAAAAAAGAAAAGAAAAGAAAACTACAGACCAATATTCCTGAGGAACAGAGATGAAAAAAATTCCTAATAAAGTTCTTTCAAACTGAATTAAAAAGTACATCAAAAAGGTAATTCATCATGATCAAGTGGGCTTAATTCCAGGGCTGCAAAGCTGGTACAGCATATTGAAATCAATAAATGTGATTAATAACTTAAACAGAGTTAAAGACAAAAAACTTGTGATCATCTCAACTGATGAAGAAAGGCCTTTGATAAAATCCAGTGTGGGGGGCTGGATTGTCCCCCAGGAGCCGATCAGGAGGAGGGTGAGTGCCGATGGCTGGAATCCGGGTCCCCCCTCATCCGGGGACTCCTTCCCTCCCAGCCGGGGAAACGAGGCAACCACACGCAGCTGATGGCAGCTCAGAATCCGTTTATTACTAAGACACACGGGTTTTTATAGAGGAGGAGGGGAGACAGCCAAGGAATCAATAATCCTTCTAAGGGAGTTGCCAGGTGTTATGTAGATTTCAGTACAGACAAAAGTTAGGAACATTCTGTAGTTGATACATTCTGACCCACCCTGTTTGACCTTTTGTATAACAAAGCACGACCTAGCAGCCCCTCCCAAAGGAATTTATACAAATAGTAACAAGATCGCTCCAGGGCAGCTGATGAAACGGAGTGGAGGTCAGACAAAAGTCAGACCCCAACAATTCCCCCTTTTTATTTTATTTGAAAGCATCCAGGATCTGTCTTAGGTTGTGGAATGCGATAACCCTCTTTACCTGTCATGGGGATGGGCAACAGCATGGTTGCTTCCCTGGCTTAGGTCAGCAAGGCATCCATTCCATCTTACCCATCATTGATTCAAGGACTCATGTCTCCTTTAACATATGAAACCATATTTGGGGGGCGGGGTCTTGTCCTTCCTGCTGTGCCAGCAGAATATGCTGCATTGCATGATTTTTAGTCTGTTGCTGCTGCCATCAGCTGTAAGAGCGATAAATGAGGAAAATTGTACCTAAACTTAACACTCCAATCCAGGCGGCAATGCCAGATCAATTTTTTAAGGGCTTTTGACATCCTGGTAGCAAGCCAAATAAAGACATAGGTGGAACTCGGCTCTCAATTAGAGCCTTAATTTCTCTAATTAACAAAGTGGTTACATTCCTAAACTTGTTGTTCCAAAGGCTTCTCACCATCTCACTTAGTTGAGATATAGATGTAGACAAATTGTGCATAGTATAAGAAACAGGTGTTACACAAATATCTTTGAACAGTGGGGAACAAGACATAAGTGAAATATCATACAGCATTTCTAATTTTTGCATAAAGTTAGTTTAACAGAATTATGTCCACTTGTAACTGTTCGTTAATTTGCTGTTGAGTACTTAGGGCAGTAGCAGTTTGTTCAGCCAATTTATTTACCGCTGTCCCTGTGGCCACTGAATGGTGTATAGCCAGTCCCTCGGCAACAGCAGCTATAGTTGCAGCCACAATGGCTGTCACAATAGCCGCTGTAAATCCGAAGTCCCTTCAGGTTTGATAGAGCTGAACGTTCTGGGCATTCACCTTTACTTTCACTGGAACAGGAATTGTTGCAGGGACACAGAGGAGGGAGGAGTCAGGAAATCCCTTCTAGCAGGAACAAAGCTTAGTAGGACTCTGTGTCATTCTGATGTCCCATCAGAAGCAGAAAGCTGATGCACAAGTCATTCCGGAATCTTTTGGGGACCATTATTTTTCTGTGGAAAAACACAAATACTACCTCGACCCCAGATTAAGACCGGGTAGGGTCAATGCCATTGATTATCAATGGGATCCTTTCACATGACTTGTGCATAGGGTCGGCCACTAGGATGCCAATGGCGTTTGGCTGCAGGTATTATTGTTAGCATCCAACATTAAAAAATTTTAAGAATAAAGAGGATATGATTAAGTAGGTCTCATGGGACAGTATATTCCCCCTTTTTGTTTTTAAGTAGATAATTTTTGATGGTGAGATGTGCATGATCTATAATGCCTTGACTCTTTTTAAAATCTGTATTTTGATATAATCTTTACAAAACTTTTAATGTTTTCAATCATTTTAAATCATTTGTACTATTTACAAATAGAATTACACCTGTTAGAATTTTAGTTTTTAATAAACTTGTTTTCTTTTAATGAAGACCCAGATTAAAGCAATCTTAAATTATCTTTTTAGTTTCCAATTTATAAAAGCACATTTAATAAACCCAAATGTATGTTACCTTATAGAAACACTCTAAATATAAATTCTATATTCTTTATAGAATATTGTATTGGTTGACCACCTCCAAATGAAGCGAAAACTACTTAGGAATTAACTTGGAGCAGCTTAGGCCTCTCAGCCGCTTGAATTTAAAAGTAACATTTTTTTTTCAAACTGCTTTAGGCGCTAGCTCTTGTAATTTGCATTGTAAAAGATGGTTATCGAGCAGATAATTAGTTGGTATCTCCTTCCTTTTTACAAAGGAGCTAAGCTGCAAAATGATAGAATGAGGCTTTTTTAGGGCATTTTTGGGTTATGCAGGCTGGTGGTGAACCTGGCATTAACTTGAAAATGAAGCTCCTGTCTGAATTAGTGGACGTCCTTGAAAATTAAGAGAAGGGAGCCTTTAAACCTTTCAGCCATCTCTCTAGCCCCCAGGCTCCCATGGATACCATGGGGTGGGGCGGCTGCCCTGAGGGCCAGAGGAGGATGAGGTATGCAGCAAGCTCCGGAGAGAAGGTGACCCACCTTTAGCAGGCCATAGGGTATAGTGCAAACACCTTTCTCCAACTGTAACAAATGAGTGGCCAAATAGCTTAGTCATGTGGTCAGGCAATTTGCTAATTACAAGCCAGCTGGACACTGGGAACCGGGTGCAGGGAGGACAGGGTTGGGGACCTGGGAAGAGGAGTCGCTCCCCACAGCGTTCCTGAGAGAGGAGCGGGCAGAACGACCTAGCGAGCCTGGGCCATCCTCCGAGGGGCCGAGTTAGGACAGGGATGGGGCGAGGAGTCACTCCCCGCTGCACTCCAGAGCGAGGAATGAGCAGAACGACCCAGCAAGCCTGGGGCCGTCCTCCGAGGGGCCTAGTTAGGGCAGGGATGGGGAACAGGGGGAAGAGAGAAGGAGCCCAAGAATGCTGAGGTAAAGAAAGTGAGCCCTAAGGCTAGGGCGTTGGGCTTATGCACTTGAATTAAAAAGAAGAGAGCATGGGGCCCTTGGACCAGGGTGGGGGCTTTCGAAGCCGACTAGAGAGAATTAAAAGGAAATAAGATGGGGCCCTAAAACCAGGGTGCTGGGGGGCAACTCACCGGAGCCAGATTTCTTCCTGGGGGGCAATGTCCTGGCGGCGGGAGTGTGAGCGATATTCCTCACACGGGGCACCATCTGTGGGGCGCTGGATTGTCCCCCGGGGAGCCGATCAGGAGGAGGGTGAGTGCCGACGGCTGGAATCCGGGTCCCCCCTCATCCGGGGACTCCTTCCCTCCCAGCCGGGGAAACGAGGCAACCACACGCAGCTGATGGCAGCTCAGAATCCGTTTATTACTAAGACACACGGGTTTTTATAGAGGAGGAGGGGAGACAGCCAAGGAATCAATAATCCTTCTAAGGGAGTTGCCAGGTGTTATGTAGATTTCAGTATAGACAAAAGTTAGGAACATTCTGTAGTTGATACATTCTGACCCACCCTGTTTGACCTTTTGTATAACAAAGCATGACCTAGCAGCCCCTCCCAAAGGAATTTATACAAATAGTAACAAGATCGCTCCAGGGCAGCTGATGAAACGGAGTGGAGGTCAAACAAAGGTCAGACCCCAACAATCCAGCACCCATTTATGCTCAAAATTCTAGAGAAGATGGGGAACAAAGAAACTTATCTTAACTATATAAAGACCATATTTGACAAACCTACAGCTAGTATAATACCAAAGGGAGAAAAGCTGAAAGCATTAGCACTAAATTCAGGAACAAAACAAGGATGCCCATTCTCACCACTTTTATTCAATACAGTCCTCAAGACTCTGCCAGAGCAATCAGGAAAAAGAAGCAAATCAAAGGAATATGCATAGGAAAAGAAGAAGTCAAACTGTCTCTTTTTGCTGACAACATGATCCTACATTTGCAATCCTGAGTAAACCCCACCTGAAAACTGCTTGAGCTTATAAACAGATTTAGCAAAGTGGTAGGCTGCAAGATTCACACTCATAAATCAATAGCTTTCCTACACACCAATAATAATAGAGCAGAAGAAGTAATCAGGATTCAGTCCCTTTCACAAAATCCTGAAAAAGAGTAAAACACTTGGAAATCTAACTAATATGGGAAGTAAAACACCTCTAGAATTAAAATTATGAAGCATTGAAGAAAGAAATTGAACAAGACCTAAGAAGATGGCAAGGCAATCCATGTTCTTGGTGAGGCAGAATTAATATAATTAAAATGGCCATTCATCCAAAAGCACAATATAGACTCAGTGCAATTCCCATCAAGATACCAAGGTTATTCCTTATAGATATCTGAGAAGCAATTCTGAAATTCATTTGGAACAAGAAGAAACACAGAATAGCCAAAACATTACTAAGCTAGAAAGATGAAACAGGTGTTTTCACAATACCCTATTTAAAATTATATTACAGAGCTGTAGTAAAAAATATAGGATGGTATTGGTATCAAAATAGGCATGAAATCTAATTGGATAGAGTAGAAGATGAGACAAATCTACAAACCATTAAACATTTGATCTTTGACAAAGGAGGTGGTCAAAACATAACATGGAGTAAGGACAAATGGTGCTGAACATACTGGACAGCCTTTTGCAGAAAGTTGAAGTTAGATCCTTATCTCACACCTTGAACAAAAATCAAATATGTATGAATAAAGGATCTAGGAATTACACTAGCTAGCCTACAACTGCTAGGAGAAAAATTAGGATCAACATTTCAGCACACGGGAATTTGCAAACACTTTCTCAACAAGACTCCTAAAACATAAGAATTAAAGTGAAGACTCAATTAGTGGGATGATATCAAACTAAAAAGATTTTGCTCAGGCAATAAATGGGTCAAAACTATCAAGAAATAATCAATAGTATGGGAGAGAGTAGTGTACTCCTCCAAAAGGGCACTAATATCCAAAATTTGCAAACACAGACCACTTAATATCAAAAATACAAACAATCCAATCATTAAATGGACCAGAGACCTAAACAGAGACTTCTCAACAGAACAGAGAAAATAGAGCAAGCCAATGAATACATGAAAGTGTTTAAAGCACTAGTAACCAGAAAAATGCAAATTAAAACTACATTGAAATTTTACCTCACTCCAGTTAACATTTGCCAAGATAGAGAATAGAAATAGTAATAAATGCTGGAGGGGTTTTGGGGAGATAGGAACACTAGCACACTTTTGGTGGAACTGTAGATTATTAAAACTGCTCTGGAAAGCACTGTGAAGACTCCTCAAAAACTTAGGACTAGATCTACTATATGATCCAGTTATCCCTCTTCTGGGTATTTTTGCAGTAGATCTAGAATAAGCACATTACAGTGACAATGCAAAATCAATATTCTTAGCAGCTCAATTTACAATAGCTAAATTATGGAATCAATCCAGATGCCCTTAACTAGATGAATGGATCCAAAATTAATCAATCAATCTCTCTCTCTCTCTCTCTCTCTCTACACACACACACACACACACACACACACACACACAGAGTTCTACTTAGCTATTAGAAAGTACAATATTATGGCCTTTGAAGGTAATTTTAAGGTGAATGTATGGCAATGGACATCATGCTGAGTGAAATTAGCCATACCCAGAGAGTTAAGATCCAAATGTTTTCCCTCATTGATGGAGGCTAGAGAAAAACCCAGGGTTGGATGAAAAGGTAGTCAAACCCATGTACTATACTCACCTAAGGTGTAGCAACACTTAATCTGGAGGAATTACAGATATGTGGATGAGGGGGGAGATATGAGAGAGATGATAGATAAGGACCTGGGGGGAGGGATCAACAATGTATCTTACTCTTTAATCACCCTGGAAGCATACTTATTCTATCATTTAAAAAAAGAAAAGGAAAACAAATTAGTCAAAACTTGGAAAAATTTTAATTAGCATTGTTGTCACAGAGATTATAAATCAAAGTTTACCAGTTTTCCCTTTAACTGTTTCCTTTGGATTAAAATATCTGGTTTAGTTTCCACAAAGTTGACAGTGAACCTTGACCTTGAAAACTCTAATTCAGAAGCTCCCATGAAGCTTTAATCTCTGGCAGCAATACCATGAAGGCTTTCCCAGGTGGCACGCGGCTGGGTAGAACATGGAGCTCAAAATAGTTGTTGATTTATTCATTTGACAAATAATTTTGGAGCTTCTCTTTTGCGCCAGGCACTGTGCTAAGTTCTGTGAGTAAGTTAAATAAGCAATGTCAAAGCAGTATATGGTGACCCACACTTGTAATCCTAGTGACTCAGGAGACTAGGGCAGACTAAAATTGTAAATTAGAGGCCAACTTCAGTAACTTAGTAAGACTCTCAGCAACTCAAATAGAAATTGAAAATTGTTATGGATGCTTAGTGGCAAAATGTCCCCAGGATCAATGCCCAGTACTGGGGGAAAAACGCCATGGACCCTGGCAAAGAGGAACTCACCATCTGCTGTAGACAAGCCCTCATACAAAACAGAATACAAGTGCCATAAAAGAAATATGGAAATTCTGAAAGATACATTATTCCTAGATTCATGGTTACATGAAGAAATGGCAGCTGAATTAAGCTGGGGACCATGTGTTGTGTTTGGACCTGCAGAAATGGGCCAGAAAGAAAAAAAAATGTCCCACATCCATTATAAGTCATTGTGTCTTTTAGAGAAAAACCATAGGGAAGTGGCTTCAATTACTTGATTACTAATGAAGTTGGGTATATTTTCCATATTTATGTGAAATAATGATTTTCCCATTTTTGTGCTAGTTGATTTATTGTTATTTATTAAATTGCAGAATAAATTTGGTAACCAAGATGTTACTTCTTTACTGTAAAAATGTTGGATCTTAATCAGTTTTGATTTATATTTCAACACTCTTTGATGCTTGGTGTACAGAAATTATTAATAGCAATAACATCCAATGCATTGGTTTATCTTTGTATTTGCATGTTTTATAGCTTGTTTAAAAGGTTATAAAATAATATTTTCTTATTATTGATTCTGAAACATTTGCTTTCATTGATAACACTTTATATGAATTTGTTTTCTTCATTACAAATGATATAGAGATTTAATTTCAGATGTTTTTCTTTTTCTTGTAAATATACTATCAGTTCTCCCAGAACCACATATTAAATAACCAATCTGTTCACAAGGTTTGCAAAAACCTATTATCAAAACTTCACTATATAATTCCATTAATGGACTTTATGTTGTATTTCATTTGCCAATTAATGTATCTGTGTACCATATCACACCATTTACATTAGCTCTTAGCAAATCATGCTGTGAATTAAATATGAGTCAATTACTGTTTTTGTTCTGTCTGAGAACTAGTAATTCCTTTTACCTTTTTTAGTGATTAAAAGTATAAATAAGAATAATATCTCATAGCAAGTAGACTTCTATAATAACATTTTACTGTCTATTGATAAAGTTTTATTGGAACACAGTCATATCCAAATATCTTATATTGCCTGTGAGTGGTTTAGCACTATAGTGGCAGAACTGAATATTTATGGTAGAGACCCCAAAACCATAATGTTTACTCTCTGATCCTCTATGGAAAAATTTTGCTGATCATTGTCATATTGAAAGACAAAATTTTTTGCAGTCCTTTTTCCTAGCAAATTCATTTGTATTTCACTCTTCCAGTAATTACATTCTATTACTTTGTGGGCCCCAGTTTTATATGAGGGATTCCTTAGAAGTCCACATTTCTTTTTATGATGTGGTGCAGTCACCAAATCTCAACTGTGGCTACCACAGGTGTAATGGATATTCTCAGTTCAAAACTGCTTCACAAGCATATTGCTGGCCCATGGTTTCTGCCTCCTCAGATTCTTCATTTCTGTGCCTCCTCGATGTCTATGAACAACTTTTAATTATTGTTTAATCTAGACTTTTAACTATTTCATTAAGAGGATGGCTCATTTTATCTAGTATGCCAATCTGCCCAAAATGGAAGCCTATATTTTGTTTTCTAAGATTTTTAATTCTGATTTTCTTAACCAGATATATTAAGAATTGGAAAAAACTATCTTCATATAATGAACATTGCTAAAAACATTTATTATGTGTGAGGCAGTGTGAGTGAAAATAAGATTGGGATTGGCATCAGAAAGTTCAGCCATGAAGAAGACCGACAGAAAGCTGTAAGACTTGGATAATTCATACAAGGTGAGAATCTTTGAATGCTTCTATTTTGGTTTTAAAGTCCTAGGATTCTGTGTTACTTTGGAATTCCATCTCTCTGAAAATACGTTATAAATATATTGCATAATATATTTAGAAAATCCAAGTGCAATATCTCTTAGAGGCTACAGGTTCAACACATTTATCTATGACAAAATTATCTACTCATTTGTCCTTTGTATATTTTCCTATACCAAGAAAATGAATTCCTACTAATTAATCTTATATGAAAAAAGTGGTTTATGAAAATTATGCTTTTATTCTAGATGGTCTATAGCATTGGACATGATTTTCCCCTCTGAAAAAGTTATTTTACCTCATGCTAAATTCACATATGGGAATGAGAATACATAAACTGTAGTTTTACTTTTATACTAAAGACACACTTATCAGCTATGAAGAGTTAAAATAATATAACTGAGATAATATATTACTATTTTAAAGTAACATTATTCCTAACAATTGCTATGATTATTTGGGGGCAATTTGTATAATGTCATATTGAAATATGAACCATATTGAAATATGGTTTATATGCAAATATCAACAAAAATAAATTTGATTAAACTGAGGGGCATTTGGTCCAAGTTCCGCAGCGGCAGAAGAAAAGGCTTCCTATAAAGCTAGTATTACTGGACAGCACTGCCTGGCCCTTCTCTTGGTCGTAATCTCCCATATAGCACCACAGGCTGACAGCTATGGCCTTCCAATCTCCTGAAATTATTCACTCGCAATCAGTGAATCATGACTTCTTTGTAATCCATGAGAATGCTCATGGAATGCTTTGTATGTAGACAGTAAGTATTATCACTAAATCAATCCTGTATCCAGCACTTATTTCCCTCTCAATTCCATGAATTGATTTCTTACTAACCACCCACCCACTATACCAAAGACTATATACTGCCTTCAAAGTTTTAAATATTCACCTCCCTTTGAAGTTTATCAATATGGATGTCAATCCAACACCATCTTGAGCTGTGATCTAAGAAAGTTGTGATTATACAAGAACAAATAATGTGTGCATTTAGCAGTGCATGTGAGAGTTAATGTATGTGTATGTGTATGCATATATATGAATGTCTATATATACATATATCAATGAATATGGTAGTAAATAGAAAATAAATGAACTCTGGAGGGTAACTCTTGGAATCTGAGTTTTAGCAAATCCTCCAGATGATAACAATGCATGCTCTATTATGAGAACTATTGTTCTTACTCCAAGATAAGATCTTCAGTTAAATATGTTTTTTCTAATATTGTGCACTACATAATATCACATATAAAATGATATGCACAGTTAATATATTACTGTGAAAGT
>PVKS010038166.1:0-18113 GCA_004027875.1 Aplodontia rufa
CTTGGAAATAGAAAAATTGTACATGAACTTTCATTCTATCTTAAAACCTATAGCTGTTCATTTAGCAATCTATTAACTCAAGGCCCAGGCTTTTTCTTCAAGTGTGAACATGCTGATAGACTTTTATCCTCATCTTTCTTCTATAAACAACACATTTATGCTTTATGCAATTTCCAGTTTCTGTTTATTTAAAATGGATAAAGAACTTAGAGAAATGGGCAAAGAAATTTGATAGCAGAATCCTAATTTTTTTAAAGAGAGAGAGACAGTGAGAGAGTGAGCGAGAGACAGAGAGAGAGAGAGAGAGAGAGAATCAATTTTTAGTTTTTCACGTTGCTTTGGTTTCTCTGACACTTATTTGTGTACGTGGTGCTGGGGTTTGAACAAGTGTACTCGCACATGCTGGGCAAACGTCTCAACCACTAAGCCACAGCTCCAGCCCAGAATACCAGATTTTTATCCGTTCCCCCCATCTTTACAGATGGTTCCGCTACAACTAAGTTGATAATATTTTTAGCCACTTGAGTCTTTTAACAATTTTTATAACATTAAACTCAATTTTTACAAAATCGCCTTTTTCATAGCCATATCTACTTAGTAATATTTAGTTATACATAATGAACAGGTGCTTCATGTCATACAATGAAGTCACATTCCATTAAATCCATCATAAGTGGAGATACCTTAAGTCAAAAATGCATTTAATATAATAAATATTTCTGTTTAAAAATATTCTATTAGTGTCACATCATGGAAAAGCCTACTACCACCATTACTATGTCATTGTAACCTTCAATGACAATATAACCTTCAATCTTCAATATTGTTCTTTTAACTCTATGCCTTTATCCATGCACTCAAATATAGGCTCACATATACAAACAAAACCCTTTTTTCACAGCTACTTTTAATAAAAAATGCAATAAAAGGAAAATATTTAAGCAGTATGACCTTCAAATGTTCTAACATATACTTACAAATATAAATTAAATATATAGTATACAAATATATTCTTAAATATGTATGAGGGCTCAAATTCCTTGGATCACATATATATATAATGACAAATTAGCAAAGATAAAGAAATAGATATAACAATCAATAAATACTAAATGAAAAAGTAAAAAAATCATTTAATATACTTAGCCTACCAAACATCATAGCTTAACCTAGTTTACCTTAAATATGCTCAGAACATTTACATTAGCCTACAGTTGAATTAAATTATTTTTTAATGAGAGAGTGACAGTAAAAGAGAAAGAGACAGTCGATTTTATTTAATTTTTCAGGTGGCTTTCATTGCTCTGACACTTTGTTGTGTATGTGGTGCTGGGGTTTGAATCCAGATCCTCACGCATGCCAGGCAAGAGCCATAACTGCTGAGCCACCACTCCAGCCCCTGAGTGAAATTATTTAACACAAACCTTATAATAAAGTGTTGAATATCTAATATAGTTCATTGTGCAGTTTATTGAAAGTGAAAAATGGCTGTATGGGTACTCACCATTAACAAACACAGCAGGAGATACAGAAAGATATTTTGTAGACGCAGTGTGATGAGAAAACACAAAGCACAATATCCCCCCCCAAAAAAAAACACTGGCAATACGGTATACTGTAAGAATGTAGCTTGTTCCATCTGGTAATTATGTGACTGATTCAGAGCTGTGACTCATTGGCACTGCAAGTTTCACAAGACTATCATACCACGTATCACCAGCCTGGGAAAAGATCAAAATTCAAAATTTGAAGTGCAGTTTCTACTGAATGTGTATTGCTTTCACACCACTGTGAAGTTGAGCCATTGTAAGTTAGGGGCCTCTGTGACTACAAAAACTGGTGTTATGAGATTTGAGGACTGACTCAACTGACCTCTAGAGGGCATACCACTCAAATGGACGAGACAGAAGATTATCTTCCTTCCCTTCAAGAAGCTTCAAGCATTAGTGAGCACATCTCACATAGAGGCCAGAAAGCTTCTGTTAGACCAGCAGATTGGATCAGCGAAGATTGGCCGGAAGACCTACCTCACCTCTCAGCCACACTCAGTCTTTGCAGAGCTCGGCTTCTGAGTGATTGGACCTAGCACTGAAGACTGTTTTGAACTTGGATCCTATCAACCCTACTTAAGCACCCCATGTGTGATGATTTGGCTTTTAGATATCCCCAATGATCCCAGTCTTCTATAATTCACACTTTGTCTAGTCTCCCTTGAAGTGTAGGTGGGACCCATCACTTCAAAATGACTGAATGTGACAGTGGTGATAGGATGTCACTTCCATGGCTATATAAGATTGTAACTTCCATTTTGCCAGCAGACTTTCTTTATTGCCTTCTCTGATTACATGATTTGATGAATCATCCATGTTGGGGAGGATGATGTGACAAGGAACTGAGTCTCCCAGGTGAACAGACCAGAAGGAACTGCATGCTGATACCTACCACGAGATCATGGAAGCAGTTGAATCTCAGATGAGACCCCAGCACTAACCAACACCTAGATGATAGCTCTGTGAGAGACCCTGATGCAGAGGACCCAGATAAGCCATGACTAGATTCCTGAAGCTGTGAGATAAGAAATATGTGTGTAATTTTCTCTCATATGTGGAAACTAGACAAGAAAAAGGAAAAGAAATGTAGGGGATTGATCCCATGAAAATCTAAGGGAGATCAGTAGAATAGAGGAAAGAGACCAGGGACAGGGAGGAGGGGAGACATTCTGGGGAGGAATACTAGCCAGTATATTGCTATATTGTGTGCATGACTAATATGTAATAGCAAATCCCACCATTATGTACAACTATAATGCAGCAATAAAAATGTGGAGAAAAAATAAATTAAAATGTGTGTAGCTTTGAGCTGCATTTTAAAAAGTCTTGGACTAGATATTGTTATGGTTTGGATCTGGAATGTCTTCCAAAGGAAAATGCATTCGAGGTTTGGTCCTCAGGGCAGCAATGCTCAGAGACGGGGCTTTGGGCAAGTGATTGAATCATGAAGGTTCTGACTTCATCAGTGAATTAATTCTTAACTTGTTGGCATTATCAGGAGGTGGTGAAAACTGTAGGAGGTAAAGCCTAGTTGGAGGAGGTGGGTCACTGGAGATGTTTTCCCCAGAAGGGCATATTTTGTCCCTGGCTCCTTCCTTCATCAATCTGCTTCCTGACTGCCATGACGTAGATGGTTTTCTTCTGCTACATCTTTCTACCATGATGTGTCTGCCTTGTTACAGGCCTTAAAGCAATGGAGTCTGCTGACTATCAGCTGAAACCTCGGAAGCCATGAGCCAAAATAAACCTTTCCTCCTTTATTTTTCTCAGTATTTGATCATAGCAATAAGAAGCTGATTAAAACAAATACTAATGTTGCCTCATTGAGAATATTTTATTTTATATCATCCTGATGGGGACAATTTTATATGTATCAGTAAAGTGAGTAAAGTAAGCAATAATACATGGAAAATAATTCTTTCAAAACAGTTTCTAGTCAAGCTCAGTGGCCCACACCTGTAATCCCAGCAGATTGCAAGGCTGAGGCAGGAGGATTGCAAGTTCAAAGCCAGTCTCAGCAACTTAGAGAGACTCTGTCTTGGAATGAAAAAATTTTAAAAAGGGTTGGGCATGTTGCTTAGTGGCTAAGCACCCCTGGGTTTAAATCCCTGGCACCAAAAAAATCAGTTTCTATAAACAAGCATTTACAGGTGAAATCACATGCAGAGACTTAATAGTAGCAGTTGGATATGGTAGGTTGTGGGGTAGGGTTCAGAGGATTAGAGGGAACATAGATGAGACAAGTGGAGTCATGTGTCGGTAATTATTAAAACTGATATATATGTATATATGCACATATGGAAGTTTGTTATATTGCATGGAATTTCATTATATTATTCTACTTTGTGTATACTTGAAAGTTTCCATAATAAAATAGTTACTAAAATGTCACATGATTATACAAAGGTAATGATAAGTAACTATGGAGAGTTTCAGAAGCTACTAAATTCTATGTTAAACACTGTACAGACGGGCTGGAGCAGTGGCTCTGAGGTTATGGTGCTTGCCTAGCATGTGCAAGGCCGCAGGTTCAAACCCCAGCACACATACACAACTAAGTGTCAGAGTAATGAAAGCCATGGGGAAAACTAAATAAAATGGATTCTGTCTTTCTCTCTTCCTCTCACTGTCTTTAAAAAATAAAATAAAATAAAGTAAAAAATAAAGTAAAGGGCTGAAGCAGCGGCTTGGCAGTTACAGAGCTTGCCTGGCATGCGCAAGTACACGAGTTCAAACCCCAGCACCACCTACACAACAAAGTCTTGGAGAAATGAAGGCCACGTGAATAACTAAATAAAAATTTCTCTCTTTCTCTCTCTCTCACTTTTTCTCTTTAAGAAAATAAAATAAAATAAATACTGTACAGAGCAATGGAAATTTGCAATTCAAAGTAGGTGTTATGAGTATTTCTATAATTTTTTGAGAAGTAATTTTTCAGACATTTTTTATATGTGCAAGTTATAACATTACTAATTATTCAGTTTTAGGAAAGGATGAGCCTACAACTATAGCTTTTAGAATGTATTCTGATTACTTAAGGTCTATGACATTAAAGGCTAAATTTATTGGTAATGACTTCATATAGAAAATTTAAGGAGAAGCTAGGTACAGTGGCACATAATGACTGGGAAGCTGGGATAGGAGGATCACAAGTTCAAAGCCAGCCTCAGCAACTTGCAAGGCCCTGTCTCAAAATAAAAAAATAACAAAAAGAACTGGGGATGTGGCTCAGTGGTGAAGTGGCCCTAGGTTCAATCCCTGGTACAAAAAAAAGTAGAAAAAAATTATAAATGTGTTGACTATAGCATGGACTATACATATACACACATATATACATTTATATACATACATATATAGTTATATATACATTTACACATATCAAACTAGTAGCCTAAGTAAAATTGAAAATTATTTTAAAAAAAGAAAGTTGGTTTCTATAGAAAGTTCTAGCAAAATTGAGGAAAACCTAGAGTGAAAATTAAAGTAGTTCCATTCTTTTCAGAACCAGCACATTCAACAGAGGAGACACAAAGGAGCCTTCAATTCAACAAGAAAAGCCCCCTTTTAGTGCATTTTTAAAATATTTCATTCAGTCACTCAATCAGTCAGCAAATATTATTGACTATCTGTACCATGACACTCAAGAAGTTTATTGCTTGATGGGAAAGAAAGGGGAAATTCCTTAAAGCCCAGTTTTCAGAGAGAAACTACCACTTTTGAACAAGGCCTTAAGGATAAGACTTCTTTCTAGTAGCTTGAAATTACCTTCCAAGCACCTCTCCAAGGAGAGCGCAGAAAGTGATATTAATGGAAATGGAGGCATGCTCACAGTCTATTACAAAGCCCCACAGCATATAGTCACATTTGACTCTCACAGGCTATCAAGAAGCATTGTCTATCTAAACAAGAGATTTCTTGGATAAAACTGATAGTAGAGCCACCAGGTAAATTTCGCTAACATGATTTACCTGTTCCAAGGAAGCAGACTGCTACAGTCTAGCTGTGTAAGTCCTATCTGATGAGGAAGTCTCAGCCTACTGGTGAGAACTTTTCAACTTAAAGGATTTTCTAACCTGACAGTCTACTAATGTAGCTGGATCATGAAAATCAAGTATCCTGGACTTATTATTTAAACTTGTAAATATTCAAATAGTTCTTCCTTTCTGATAACCTTGTTTTTTTTCTCTAATAGTGGGCATAGTCCTTCCTGTTCATCCATTCATTGAAACATATTCTTTATTGAGTGCCAAACTCTGAACTAGGCACTACTGAATATCCACATATAAATCACACATGGATCTTCACATGAGGGAATATTTATACCAATAGAAAAAAATGAATGAATTTTATCCAGTGTATTACTTGTTTTAATTTAGGTGGCTGAGAGAAGTGGAAGTGGGCTAGAGAAGAAAAAAGGAAAAAAATAGTTTTGTGAATCTCAGTCAATGTAGATTTTTCCTACAATGAAAACCTCACATTAATAACCCTCCTTAGAGTTTAGTTCCATGTTCGCATTGCTTCATTTAGTTTTCTCAACACTACCCTACGAGGGAAGTATTTCCATTTTAAAATGTGAAAACAGATTCAACAAAGTTTGTCCCATGTCATATAGCAAGTAAGTGATAGAGTCAGGATTCAGATCATCTTCCACCTCTGTGGTAAACCTCAATTGCTCCCCAAGGCAGTACATGTTCCCTCCTTCCACAACAGCAGGGAGTCACCCTACCTTCAGTTCACACCTTTTTTTAAGAGAGAGAGAGAGAGAGAAAGAATCAATTTTATTTAGTGTTCCATGTGGCACTTGTTGCTCCAACACGCTGTGTATGTGGTGCTGGGACTTGAACCCACGTCCACATGCGCATGCCAGGCAAGCACCATAACTGCTGAGCCACCACTCCAGCCCCTAGGCACACCTTTTTGAGGACAGTCTGCATCTGGTGACTGAGAGGTGCAGGGCCCTCAGGGCTTGGCTATTTTGGCTTTGTATAGGATACTTCAGTGAACATTAGTAGCTCCTAAGTTCCTTACTGGGTTGACCAAGGCATTCTTTTTTAAGTTTTTTTTAAGTGAGAGAGAGAGAGGAGAGAGAGAGAGAGAGAATACATTTTTATTTAGTTTTTCATGTGCCTTTCATTGCTCTGACACTTAGTTGTGTACGTGGGTGCTGGGCTTTGAACCTGTGTCCTCTCACATGCCGGGCAAGCGCCCTAACCGCCAAGCCACCGCTCCAGCCCTGACCAAGGCATTCTTGAATGTACATAATAGTTCAACTTCTCCCTCTGTCTAATATTGATTCTTCCTTTTTCCTTTCACAAAAGGCCTCCCTTACCTCACATACAAAGAGGACAGAGAACTCTGAAAACCAAACCCAAGACTTAGAGTAGCTGGACTTGAGGGTTGAATACCTAACCAAGATATAACCCTTGGTTTGGAAATCTGGCACCCTGACACATGGATGGGGTCATGTAGGTGAGTGCTCACAAAGATTTTTAATTCTTCATACTCCCGTAAACTTTCAGAGTTAGTAGACATGGCTCGCCCCATCTGGCTGAGTGTGGTGGTGCACACCTATAATCCCAGGGACTCAGAAGGCTGAGGCAGGAGGATCACAAGTTCAAAGCCAGCCTCAGCAACTTAGCAAGGTTGTACACTTGAAGAATGGGGTAAGGACCACTAGTTCTTGCACCCAATGGACTCCCATGTGATGGATCTTGGCCAGAACTCCATTTAATACCTGACCCCCATATGTTCCCACTCTCACAATGTCCCATGATGATATTTTGGATCTCTGGGTATCTACAGCAACTCAGATTTGAGGTCCAAGAATCCTAAAAATATCCAAGTATTCTTTGTCCAGTGCAAAGTTACTCAAATCAATGACAGTGAATATATGTGCGGAAGGAAAAAAGAGAATCATGGCAGGATCCTTTCTCCTAGGGATCCAATTACCTCTTTTATCACTGAGTTCTGAGTTTGAAAGCTGGCTCAGATTTGGAAAATATACAAGGAATCAAAAGTTTCAATTGAAGTGTTTGCCCTGGGTCTTACAGACTTTTCTGCTCTTACAAACTAATACCCCTTTTAGCTACCCAGGAAACCTGTCCCTAAAGATACCATGTCATGCTAACCATCTCCACAACTCTCTTGGGTGAGACTCCCTTGACATCTGCAAAAACTTTGTCCTATTATAATATTTGCAGCCTCCTGACTTGTCGATATTACTGTCGCCTGGTCTCTGTTGTTTTAGATCTTATCACCTACAATGGTACAACTGAGCCAAGTTTATAGTAGCGTTTTCTACTGTCAGTCCTGACCTGCAGAGAAAGCCACCACTGAATTTTCTTTTTCTTTCTTTTCTTTCTCTCCCCTTTTTCTTTTTTTTTTCTTTTCTTTTCTTTTTTTTTAGATGAGAACTTACTATTTTGTCTGCACTAGCCTCAAACTCCTGGACTCATAGCATGTATTGAAAGACACAAGACTTGTAAATTAAACAGAGATATAACGTGTATTCAAAAATCAGATAAACATGGGAGATGACTGTGGACCACTACAAGATCAACCCAGGAATAGGTCCTGTCAGTCAGATGTAGTATCTTTGTGAGAGGAGATTAATATAGCCTCAAATACATGCTGTGTAGCCATAGATTTGACCAATTCATTTTCTTTTCTATCCCTGTCAGGAAAAAAGGATCAGAAACTGTGGCATTTGAACAGAGTAGAAAAGAGTATATACTTATAGTTTTTCCCCAGGACTGTATTAGCTCCCTGTTATGTTTTAGATGTGAGGTGTCCCCAAAAGCTCATGTGTGAGACAATGCAAGAAGGTTTAGAGATGAAATGATTGGGTTATGAGAGCCTTAACCTAATTGGTGCATTAATCCACAGATAGGGAACGACTGGGTGGTAACTGTAGGCAGGTAGGGTGTGGATGGAGGAGGTGGCTCACTGGGGGGGCATGTCTTTGGGGTTTATATTTTGTCCCTGGTGAGCAGAGTGCTCTCTGCTCCTTGATCGCCGTGTCCTGAGCTGCTTTCCTCCTCCGCACCCTCCCATCATGATGTGCTGCCTCACCTCAGGCCCAGAGGAACGGAGTCAGCCATCTATGGACTGAGGCTTCTGAAAACGCAAGCACCAAATAAAATTTTCCTCTGCTAAAATTGTTCTTGTTAGGGTTTTTGGTCACAGTGTCAAAAAGTTCACTAAAGGCCTGGAGCAGTGGTTCAGTGGTTTCGGCGCTTGCCTGGCAAGCACGAGGACCCAGGACCCAGCACCACATACACAACTAAGTATTGGAGCAACTAAGGCCATGTGAAAAACTAAATAAAGTTGTTTCTCTCTTTCTCTGTCTCTCTCACTGTCTCTCTTTCTTTAAAAAAAAAAACAAAGTTCACTAAAATACTGCTCTAGCATGAAGAGATAGAGCCATCTAGACATCCTGCAGAGCATCATATTAGCCTATTAGATCAATGGCATTTTGTTAATCAAACCACATGAGCAAAAGGTAACTAATGTGATACATCGTGGGAGGACACATGTATTCTGAGGGTGGGAGATAAATCCCACAAAGATTCAGAGGTTTATCAGACTCAAAATTTTGAGCATTCCAGTGGTTAGGGGCATGCTGGGGCTTTCCCTCTAAAGGAAAAGACAAATTCTTGCACCCTGCACTTCCATAATAAAGGAATCAACACCTGGTGGGTATTTTTAGGATCTAGAAGCATGTATCCCATACCTTGCAGCTCAGCTTTGTCCCTTATACTAAGTGACAAGGGGAGATGCCAGCTATGGCTGGGTCCTAGAGAAGTAAACGGGTATGCATCAGGTCTAGGCTGCCATGCAAGCTGCCATGCTACTTGAGACATACAATCTAGAAGATCACGAGATGTTGGCCGTATCAGTGGTGAGAAAATACGTACTATGGAATCTGTGGCAAATCTGTGGGAGAATCATGATGCAGGCAAGAACAAGTGTCCTAGACCCCATGGCACATGCCACTGCTGTACCAGTGTCGTCTTTCAATTCTGCCTACAGTTTTATTGGGACTTCATCAGATGAACTGGAGGCAGAGGGAAAAGTGTGGTATATGGATGGGCTGGGTCAGTATGCAGGGCAGGTGCAAGTCAGAAATGGACAGAGGTTACTCTCAACCTCCCCTTGCCTCTTCATCTGAAGAAGGTCAACAAACACTTGTTCTGGAGGGACCTTCCCTATACCCAGAGGAAAAAAAGTCCTTCTCTTTGACAATATAGGGACACAAAGAGTATTATGAACAAACAGTTTTTGCTAAGTTCTCCCCAGTTTATTACTGTTAGATCATAGCTTTTGCCCTCCAACCATATTTCCCAATGACCATCCACTATTCATCCAACATAAGCATAAAAATAAATGGTCTTTTTTAAAAGACAGACTGAGAAAGAGGGAGAGAGAAAGAGAGAGAGAGAGAGAGAGAGAGAGTCAATTTTACTTATTTTTCCATCTGGTTTTTGTTTCTCTGACACTCAGTTGTGTATATGGGGCTGGGGATTGAACCTGGGTCCTTGCACATGCCAGGCAAGCACTCTAGCACTGAGCCACCACTCCAGCCCCAATACATAACTTTTTAATGTGTTATGAGCAGTGTGCAATGAGTTGTTACACACATACACACACACACACTACATAGATTTCTATGTTTCTTTGGGTCTTCATGTCTGGAGTTAGGGTTGCTGTTCAACAATGGGTGTCAGGAGAAATATGTGCAGAAATATGTGTCTCACTTGAGCATGTCAGTACTCTGAGCCCAGCTGTGACTAAAAGTGGATCAGCATAGCAGTCTGAGAAGGGTACAATGACCATGTGGCTCACTCCCCTCTAAAATGAGGGTCTGTTTAGATATATTTCACAATAGGATAAATATTAGCTTTTTAATAAAAGCATGCAGTTTAATCTATTCTAATTCAGCACCCAGTATCCTACCCACCCCCTCCTTTCTCTTCCCTCTAGTGGTCTTTCTGTTATTTAATAAATAGCTTTATTTGTAGTGACTTGCTGAATTATATATTGATGAGATTCACTACTTTATGCTCCTATTTGGACCATGAGCAAGTTCAGTCTGATTCTTTCTGTTGACTTTCCCACTTTCTTTCCTCCTTCCTCCATTTCCTTTCCCTTTGACTATTCCTCTGTTCTTTTCCTTATTTCAAATTAGCTTCCACATATCAGAGAGAACATTCAACCTTTGTTTTTTTCAGACTGGGTTATTTCACTTAGCATGATATCCTCCAGTTTCATTCATTTGCCTGCAAATGACATAAAGCCATATTTCTGTGTGGTTGGTTAATACTACATTGTGTGTGAATGCCACAATTTCATTATCCATTCATCTGTTGAAGGGCACCTTCGTTATTGTGAGTTGAGCTGCTAGAAATATTAATGTGGCTGTGTTACTTTAGTATGCTGATTTTAGGTCTTTTGGGGATATACTGAGGAATGGGATATTTGTGTCAAATGGTGGATCTAGTTTTTTGAGGAATTTCCAAACTGCTTTCCAGAGTGGTTGTACCAGTCTGCAGTCCCACCAACAATATAGAAGTGTACATTGCATGCTTTTGTAAAAATGTTAATGTTTATCTTGTTGTCAAATATATCTAAAAAGAACAGGGGGTAGGAGGAAGGGAGGGGAAGGGGAAATGCTAGAACTGAGTTATTACAAGGCACACTTGAAGCTTTTATGTCATTGTATATACTATTGTTATGTATACAAAGAATGTTCTTCATAGGCATAAGAATTATGTTAGTATACTTGGGCATATTAGAATAAATACATACCCCAGAAAGGGATCAGGGGACAGGAGGAGGGAGGTGGGGGAGTGCTGGGAGGGGTTGGCCAAGTTATATTGTTGTATTGTGTGCATGTATGAATGTGTGACAACAAAACCCAACATTATGTACAACTATAGTGCACCAATAAAAAATAAAAATAAAATAAAATAGGGGTCTGAGTTAGGCCAGCAAAAAAGCTAAAAGGCCACTAGAGGGCAGTAGCTATGGGTGAAATTGACCTAGAATGGATAGTGTGGGGGGCAGGGACTGAATATCAACTGCATCCTCAAGATCAGAGCAGCAGTGAGGGCTGGATTCCTCTAATTTCACTCTTCTCAGTTTCTTCTCTGGGAGAGAGACCTGAAGGAACCCAGCAGGAGACATGCAGGGGATGCACCACCAAGTTCTACTCCAGTGAAGGACTTGATGCCCAACAGTATGGCCATCAACAGACAGCCTCCAGCTATCAGCCCCTTCAGGGTCTCCCTTGTCTGTAGCGAGCAAGTCAGTCCCACCGTAGATCCTTAAAGAGTCACCTGGTGACAGAGTGTAGCAGGAGCGTAAAGGCCCAGTCCTTTCTGGCCATTCCAGGGCTCTGATGGACATTGCTCCAGGGCTCCCTGCTGGGGTTGCTCTGGCTGTGTCAGGCTTGCATGGCAATTCAGCTTCTCTCCCTGCCCAATCCTGCGTCCTCCGCTCCTCTCATTCACACCAAACTCCACTTTGTTACCTTTTATCAGTGAACTCAGCTGGGCAAGTACCACATGTTGTGCTTTTTCTAGTACACCACTGCCCTCTGGCTCTAACACAACAAATGGAGCCCTTTTGCTCTTGGCAGTTTATTTTTAAGCATTCCATAATATATACCCAAAGGAAAAGATTTAAGATAACTCATGTTTTATGGCGGGGGGGAGAGTCCTTATGCTACATGCAAATATTTCTGTACTCATTAAAACCACATAAAAGTATATTATGCGTTTTTAAAGGTTGATTACCTCAAAACCAGAAATGCCCTGTGGGCTTTCTGCTGACATAACCCACATTTATGAATGCCAAAAGCAATTCTCCAGATTTTCTTCTACTTCATTATATGAAAGGGAGATGTTGTTTTGTGCAATCTTGAATGAATTTGTAAACTTTAATCATTTCGTTTTATTATTGAACATATTTTAATAAAAAGATTCTTAATTTTTTTCATGAATCACTTCAGTTGGGAGTAAACAGAATATGATTTCTTTATTGTAACTTTGATGAATTTACCATGGAGTCAAGGAAAGAAAAAAAGTAAAACATACACATCATCAAGCATAATTAACACTTTATAAGCAGCAAGGGGCACTTCTTTTCCTCAAAAACTAGTTAGCTTTCCATGCAACGCTATACCAGTCAAAGATTCCAAGACAAAATAAATATTGGTTGAAAAATGATTTTATAAATCTGATTGATAAAAAAATAAATCTCAAAGCTACAATTAATATGCATCAACGAGTCCTGGCCATTTATTAATTTGGTTCCATCTGTGCTGGGGCTTGGAGAGCTGTCAATTTGGCTTCACATTTCAGTTTTTTTAAATTTGGTACCAAGGATTGAACCCAGGGAAGCTTAACCACTGAGCCACATCCCCAGCCCTTTTTATTTTGTATTTTGAGACAGGGTCTTGGTACGTTGCTTAGGTCCTCACTAAGTTGCTGAGGTTGGCCTCAAAATTGCAATCCTCCTGCCTCAGTCTCCTGAGACACTAGAATGGCAGACATCAAATGTTTTTATGTTTCTGTCACAGTTCATTGTATCATCATGGGAAGAAGACACTGTTATCCTTCCTGCGGACCCATCATCAGAGACATAAAAACTTTATGGACTTTTCAATAAGTTGATGCATCTTCAGTGCTCATCTCAGTCATTTTTCAGATGGCTGCTCAAGTTGGGACCAGGTTGCAGTATTAAACCAGTTCGTCTTTAAGAAAGTTAAATTGGGCTAGGATGTATATCAGGGATAATGGTCTTACCTCTCATGTGTGAGGCCCTGGGTTCAATCCCCAGCACCAAGAAAAGACAAATATAAACTTAAGTAATATCTATGGTGACAGAATTTTGGCTTATTAATTTTAGCACAAAATATGGCTCGGTATAATGGAATAAGCATTGTAATGTAGTTTAACAGGCTTGGTTTGAGTCCCAGATCTACCACTCCCTAGCTGTGTGACACTAAGTCATTTAGTTTCTCTCAGACACAGTATCGTCATCTGTAAAATGAGTGGCAATTCAGAGATTTTTATGCATATGACACAGGACAATGTGCACGGAAGTGTGAAACACAAAATGAAGTTTTGTAATAGGCTGTAACCAATAGTTCAAATGCAGGCGTGGGTACTAGGGACATAAAAAGAATTCCTCACGTATGTCTCCTGTCAGACTCCTGAATATACACACCAGCATCTCTTGTGGAGTCAACAGGCATAGACTGAAAGGCAAAAGAAATGCTTCAAAGATACCCCAAAAAGGGGCTGGAGCAATGGCTTGGTGGTTACGGCGCTTGCCTGGCATGTGAGAGCACGCGGGTTCAAACCCCAGCACCCACGTACACAACTAAGTGTCAGAGCAATGAGAGCCATGGGAAAAACTAAATACAAAATTGATTCTGTCTCTCTCTCACACACACACTTTCCTTCTCTCTTTAAAAAAAAAGAATACTCCAAAAACACATCCTCAGAGAAGGAAGTATAAACCTAGTATCTTGGGAAATGACAACCTGAGTCCAACGAAACACAGCGACAATGAAAAGACTGGATACGATCAAAGGTATCAGAGAGAGGGAGAGACCCTGTGAACATCAGCTCTGAACACTAAACAGTGGGGACACTATTTGGTACTCAGTATGGGAAGGAGGATACACCTACAAGACAGGGCAAACTGCAGCTTCGGTCTACTGACTACAAAGAACAAGACAATGACTTATTCTGATCTGAGCAGCTGGAGTAGTGGGTCCCCAGCTGCACAGCTCCCTGTGCCAAGGGGAAATGCCAAACACTATAATAGCCTCTCTTGTCTCCATTCCCTTTTCCTAAATGAGTGTTTTTCCCACTGGAGCACTAGAGCAGGGCTTTCTTTCCACTTCTGGTACTCTGGTTGCCAGGGCCAGGGGCCAGGGACCAACCTTACACGGACCTGGCTGGGGAGGGGCTGAGGAGGGTGGGCTCTGACCTAAGAAATTCCCTTTCCAGAAAGGCCATCTGATAGAGCCATTATCTTGGCTTAAGGCTTCATGTGATCTTAGACTCAAAATATGCTCCCCATAACTTGGTTCTACGTTCCCAAACCTGTATATAAATGTATGCATATATATATATTGCATCATATAATTTATATATTACACATATACATATTATATATCACATATCTAATATACAGATTATGTACAATTGATACACGTATTGTGAATAAACTCATTTAATCTCTCCAGAGTAAGCAATTTGTGGGACGAAGAGCATAAGAAGCTTAGTAAGACTAAAAGCTCGGAGGACACAGCTGTGCTTGGTCCATTTCCCCTTGTCAGATAGGTAATAATAATGATAACATCAAAGGTGATATTTATTGACTCTATGCAATCTCATCTTATTCTCCCATCAATATCATTTATTAACCCCATCTTACAAGGTGAGGAAACTGAGCTACGGAGAACTTCAACTTGTCGAAGTTCACTGAGGTAATAAGTGAATAGTCAGCTTGTGTGCCTGGTCTCTATGCTATAGCGCTTCTTTGGAGAGAGGATTTACTGTGGTGCTTCTCTTTCGTACACTTCTTTTAAACCAGACTGCCCACAGTGAACTTGGCTGAATATTAGGACTGAAGTCTCAAGTCTTTTATTTCCAAAACAAAAAAATTGATGGCTGCTAGTACAGTGGCACTAGCAAAACTGTTTTCTACATTAGTTATCTGGAAAGAACTCTTTATGACATGAGAACTTCATTTGCCACTTTATCTGCAAATGAACAAGAGTTGGAATACACAGTAGTTTTAATACTAGAATCTTAAATGGGAAAAAAATAACCAATGTGTAATATCCCAGTACTCTAATTTATGGCTGAGTAGTTTTTGAAGCCGAATATACCTTCCACATTGACATTCTAGAAATATCCCTGTCCCCACGCATTGCCTGGAAAATCCTTGTCCTTCAAGTCCCAGCTCAAATGTCACCTCTTTATGAAGTAATTCCTAGCCCTACAGGCAGAATTAATTGATTCTTCTCTGTGCTTCTATGATACTTAACATTAGTATTGCTACCATAGCTCTTAGCACATTTTGTTAAATCCATAAGTAAAGTCCTTGAGGTCAGACACTTGTCTTATTCATAAATCCTTTTATTCCTGTACTCTCATATTTATCTAATCTAAAACTATATCAATTGTAAGATACAACATTATTCATTGAACTACTAATTTAAAAGACACTGACAAGTACACTGTGACATACCATCAATGTGCAGATGTGTCCCAAATTCAGGAATGTCAAAATGTTAAAAAAAAGATGTGTATTAGAACCAATGAGCTATGATAATACTTGCTCAGCAAATGTTTATAGAACTGGAACGCAAGGTTGAGTATATACTCCTAGAACTCTTTGATAGCCTATGCTTCTGAATTAAGGAATTGGAAATTGATGATAAATTGTGTGTGATCACATTGCTGATTTCAAATAGTTCACCCAACAGTTAAAGGGATGAGTGGCCTGATGTGCCATCCCCATTACAAAAGTTTTTTAAAAATCAAAGGGAGATTGATAGAGGAAAGGAAGGGCTGGGAGGAGGTGAGGGGAGTGCTGGGGAAGGATATTGGTCAAATTATATTGTTATAGTATGTACATGCATGACTATGTAACAACAAATCCCACCATCATGTACAACTATAATGCAACAATAAAAATGGGAAAAAACACCTCTGAATCTCCCATTCAATATATTAGAAGGCACAATGATAACACATTCCAGCCACAATTGGGAAGGGGCATAGAATGCAACAAGTGAGAGTGATAACACAGACAGGGGACAAGGCTGGGCATAGTGGCACACACCTATAATCCCTGGGACTCAGGAGGCTGAGGCAGGAGGATTGCAAGTTTGAGGCCAGCCTCAGCAAGTTAAGGACACCCTAAACAATTTAGTGAGACCCTGTATCAAAATAAAAAATAAAAAGGGCTAAGGACTTATCTCAATGGTAAAGCACCATTGTTCAAATCCTCACTACCCAGAAAAAAATGAAAGGGGATAGGGTATTTATGTTTGCCTTGATTCTGGTTATTTGAGCCAGTTCAATATGCTGCTAATCCCATCTGCCCATGGAGAGGAACACTAACTACTCAAATTTCTCCCAGCTTATTCTACAGCTGGTTTTATTTTTATGTGAACTCTTTCCAGCTCCAAATTGTTGACTTTGTGACTTTAGTTTCCCTTTATCTGTGACCTCTGGAGTTGGTGATTGTATATTGCCTCCCCGGTTAGTTTCTGGACCTAGACTTTGTGTAGGGTCTTTCCATAAGGCAGGCCTCGCTGAATCTGTGTCCCAGGCCATCTCATCAAGAATCTAAATTGCAGTCCCACCCTAGAACTATAATCCCCCACTCTAAAGCTGGGCTAAGGTATGTACTTTTTTCCCTCTGGACTTCCTCCACCACATTCCTCCCACACCACCCAAGCACACATTCATGCAAAATAAACCAAATTGCCAATGAAAACCCCACCCCTAAGCATATGGCTGGTGGATAGAAATTCTCCTGGAATGAAAGTTCCTCTTTAAAAATGCTGGGTGCTGGGGCTGAAGCAGTGGCTCAGCAGTTACAGCTCTTGCCTGGCAAGCACAAGGACCAGGATTCAAACTCCAGCACCACGTACACAACGAAGTGTCTGAGAAACTAAGACCAGATGAAAAACGAAATAAAGTTGATTCTCTCCTTCTCTCTCTCCCTCTCCCTCTCCCTGTCTCTTAAAAAAAAATGTTGGGTGTTGTGGCGCATGCCTGTAAGTCCAGTGGTTCAGGAAGCAGAGGCAGGAGGATTTCAAGTTCAAGGGCAGCCACAGCAACTTAGCAAGGCCCTAAGAAATTTAGCAAGATCCTGTTTTAAAACAAAAAATAAAATAAAAAGGGCTGGGGATGTGGCTCAGTGGTTAACTCCCCTTGGGTAAATGCTTGGTATAAATGAATGAGTGAATGAATGAATGAATGAATGAATTAGGGCAGCAATACAGCTCAGCAGCAGAACACCTAGCATTAGTGAAGCCCTGGATACAATCCTCAGCACTGTAAAAAAATTATATTGGGAATACTGAACCTAGTGGACTAATACAATGTGAAATATTTTAAACACATAAGCAGATCTGCACACTAGCATTCAGAGAACCAGAATCTTTAGGGGGCAAGGATATAGGGGTAATTTTAAGGGGACAGTGAGGAAGAGAGTCAAATAGGAAGAGTCTCAAATGGTTTGCTTTTGTGCCTAGACCCTTGGTGGGAAGCCGGTGACCACCAAAAACTTGAAAATCATCTCCCTCTTTGAGTCAGGCTGCCAGTGCCCGGGTTAAGTTTTTCAGAACTAAGTCAGAAAGCTCCAAAGATTATCATCTTCCAATTTAGTCCAGTCTTCCCAGGCCAGGCAACCCACAATCCGCCACCAGGTCAGCTTACTTTGTCTCCATTCAGTGCCTTCCCTGAGCCCAATGAATAAAGAAGGAGCAAGAGAAAGGAGAAAAAGCCTCATTTACTCGCTTTGATA
>PVKS010038167.1:0-18115 GCA_004027875.1 Aplodontia rufa
GTTATGGAAGAGATCATGATGAGTAAAATCAGCTTAACCCAGAGATCTAAGGGTCGATTGTCTCCACTCATCTGTGGAGGTGGGGACTAGACCCTGGACAATGAGAAAGTTGGTCTAGTAACATGAGTTAAATCCAGATAAGATGTAATGCTTTACAATCTAATACTTTTTTAGAGTTATAATGGGAAGGGGAAGGGAGTATACCTGCATATGAACCTGCATTTCTTCTCTCTCCTCTTTTCTTCTTCTCTGTTTTTATCCCTTGCCTTTCCTTTCATTTCCTCTTATTTATTTTTATCATTCCTGTATTTATGTTTAACTTATTTTCTTTTGTATGTGAACTGAAATTTCTTTCTATTATTATATACAGTACATATATTTTTAGTCTATCTGTACTAACCAGTCTCTTGAAATGTTTTTTCTTTTTATGTGGACTTTAGGGTTGTACTCATGTATCAGGATTTTACTTGGCTTTACTACATTCTTTATGACTTTGAATACTGTTTAGGTTCCAGTCATTTTGAGTTTTCTTTATTAACAAGAACAAAAAAAATTTATGCTGCCTTTTTTTGCTGTTGTTTATCTTCCCTAAATGCTGTTACCCTATTGTCTTTATCCACTGCCTCACATATCAGTTTTTCATATTTTCCTTCATTATTACTAATTTGAAAGCATAACATCATTTAATTACTTTGTAATCATATTTTTTTTAAAGAGAGAGGGACAGTGGGAGAGAGAGAGAGAGAGAGAGAGAGAATCAAGTTTATTTACTTTTTCATGTAGCTTTTGTTGCTCCGAGACTTTGTTGTATACATGGTGCTGGGGTTTGAACTCCCATACTTGTGCATGCCAGGCAAGCACAGCAACTGCTGAGCCACCACTCCAGCCCCATAATAATTCTTTTTTATTAAGGAGTTGAGTTATTGTACAGTCACAAATGCATATAAGGTAACAATATAATATGCTTTTGATTCTAAATGAATGACCCCTCACATCACCCACTCCCAGTGTCTTGATTCTTCTCTATTTCCTCCCTACAATGGCTATAAATGTCTACATATATATGATTGTTAAATTTCCTTTATTAAATGACTGTATAATTATTATTTGGCTCTCTGGGCGGGGGGTAAAGAGTATGCTGCATTATTGTCTCCCTAGACCTCTCCCCATCATTCCTCACTCTCCCCACTGTCTTTTAATCCCATGCCTCCCAACATATTTATCATTTGCTTTAATGTTTTTACTTTCCAAATTAAACTCTTTCTTCTTGACCTTGTGTGGTTATCATCCTATCCTTCATTCTGGCCTTTCTAAACTTTTCTGTTATATAAGATCTTGTGGAATTATATCCATTTTTTTTTACTGACTCACTAAAAAGCTTTTGTAATTTTGAAATAAGAATGCTATATATCTGATAATATTTTTGTTCTTCTATCTGCTGTTCTTTGCTCATTTTATACAACACTTTCATAGGTTTGATATATGTGTTAATACTTGTGGTGGTATTGGTTTCTCCCTTCGTTACTCTTTTTTTTTTTTAATAAAGAGAGAGGGACAGTGAGAGAGACAGAGAAAGAGAGAAACAACTTTGTTTAGTTTTTCACATGGCCTTAGTGGCTCCAACACTCAGTTGTGTACGTGGTGCTGGGGTTTGAACCCGGGTCCTGGTGCTTGCCAGACAAGCGCCGAAACCGCTGAGCCACCGATCCAGCCCCGCTTCGTGACTCTTTAACAAGAGTTAGATTCGTCTATTCTAGGTGTTTTTTTCAATAATATTTTTTTTTTTTGGCAGTGCTGATAATCAACTCCAGGGTCTCACACATTGCAGGCAAGTGCTTTGTCACTGAGCTATATTCCTAGACCTCAAATACGTTTATTTTCATTTTGACTTATACTCCTCACACCTAGACAAAAAAATCAGGGAATCATGTAAATTATTTCACAATATCAAAAAATTCTGTCAGGAGACCAGTAAAGCTTTCTAATTAATCTCAATAATATACTTAAATATTTATAAATAGACATTTCACAAGTACAGGCAATAGTAGAAGATTTAGATTGTCAAAAAATTCAGTAAACTAAAACCATTTTTCTTGAGCTAGACTTATTTAGTATTACAGAAGGATGCAGGCCTAGAAATCAGCATTAACAGCATATGCAGGCTTGTTAGGTGCTCTGCAGTGACTAAATGCCATTTCTTAACTGTTGAGTACCATTTCTTAACTCTTCTTGCATTTTCTATAAAAAAACCCTTGGAGTCCACTTCCCTTGGTTATTTAACTTTATTTTTTAAAAAATAAATGTTTAAATCAAATTATATATATTATATCTCTCTTAATAGTGAAAGGGGACATGTTTGTATTTAGTAGGAAATAATACAAGATGCTCATGGTATTCTGGGTATAAATGGGGTTGCTTCTGGACTTAAAAGACAAAGAGCAGCACATATGTGGAGAATTATTTTTCACTGCATAATTGAATCCCTGTACTGTAACTCAGGGAGTAACAATAAGAAGTGTTAAGCTGGTGCTTGATTGGAGCATGAGAACAGGAAAGATTCAATGTGAAGAGGTCAACTGAAGGCTTGAATGGAGGCATATGATGGTAAACACAGCAGTGCAGATACCAAACCAGGAAACAGAAAATTTGTTCCTCTAAAAAACACACAAGGACCCACAGCTTCTCATGATAAATTGTTTTGCCATCTCCCATATCTCTTTACTTTCCCTAAATTTCATTTTTCCATTTATATGTTCACAACGATGATTCCGTCCTATATTTCTATTAATCCTTGACACTGAATTCTTCTAGTCATTTCTCTTTCTAAATATATACCCACCTTACACCTATCTAGAGGATGTTAGCAATCGCTTAATTCTATGAAGTTAGACAAATACAAAAGTCTGTAGGTGAATGCGCTTTATTTGTACCACCATCTTGCTATAATTTCTAAGACTTATTCTACATCTCCTTCAAACATTTCTCTACTATTCCTTTTTTTTCCCTTTTTTAAAGAGAGTGGGACAGTGAGAAGAGAAAGAAAAAATCAATTTTATTCAGTTTTTCATATGGCCTTTGTTGCTCTTACACTTGTGTACGTGGTGCTGGGGTTTGAACACGTAGATCCGGGCTTGCAAGGCAAGTGTCGCAACCACTGAGCCACCACTCCAGCCCCTTTTCAGCTATTCTTAAAAAAATGTCATTATTGTTTTTGCTTTTTTTCTCACTCAATTGAGTTTTTTTTAATTGGTACATAAATACATAAAATTGCATATTTTAACATACTAATGTGTGATTATTAGATGCACACAATTTGAGTAATATCTAAAACAGGTTAAACATGTCTATCTCCTCATTTTTCACTTCTTTGTGGTAAAAATCTAATCCTTTTTTCTAGTTTTTTAATTGTACAGTACATTGTTGTAATCTATCATCACCCTACAGTGCAATAGCCCTACTAGAACTTCTGATTCCTATTTAACTGTACCTTAGTACTCATTGTTCAAGTTCTTCTCATCCTTTCTTGCCTCTCTATCTCCCCAGATTCTACTAAACTTTATTCCACTTACAATTTCTCTGGTATCAATTTTTTATATTCCTTGCATGTTAAGATCATGTGGTACTTGTCCTTCTGTGCCTGGCTTATTCCACATAACAAAATGATCTCCAGTCCATTTTCATCATTGCCTATGACAGACCTAATTCTTTGTTATTGGCTGAATACATTTCTTATGTATATACAAATGAAATTTCATTTTTATATTTTAATTATTATTATTATTTAAAAATCACTTTTATTTGCATGTGTTTATTTACATATTGACTGGGTTCAGGGTGATATTTCTATACATGCACACAGTGTGTACTAATCAAATCCATTCACCCACTTTCTGTCACACCCTCACTCCCTTCTCTTAATCTACTGTGATGAGTAGTCTACTTTTAAAAAAATTATTGAGAAGTTGTATTATTGTAAATCATAAATGCATATGTAATAATAATATGATATGCACCTGATCTTTTTTCCCTGTTTAAGTGCTTTTATTTACTTTATTTTTTTAACTGAGAGATTTATTATAGAACAACCATACAAATTTTTAACAAAATAATATAAAATGTGTATCGATTCTGGATATTAGAATTACCCCCAGGAGTGCCCCGCCAATTACCCATCCTTATCCCTCCCTTCCCCTTCCCACAATATCTCTAAAAAAGTATTTTGTTGTATAGCATTACACCTTATCTAGCTTTTTATGCACCTAAACTTAATCCAGAATCACCCCTCATTGCCAACACCCCAGACTCTTGATAATTCTATATTTCCTCCTATAATAGATACTAAGTACAATATGGCTTCTCTGGGCATAAAGAGTAAACTCCATTTTGATATTACCCCTAGATCCCTCCATATTCTCCCTCCTTCTCCCCAACTCCACACCATTCCCTTGTCCTATTCCTCCCTACATATTTATGGTCCCCCTAGATTATGTGTTGCTTCAATTTTGGTGAACTTAGAACATGAGCATGACTACCTACCACCCAAGTTTGGGTTTTGCTATAGCCTCCCCAAATGAGAGAAAACATTTGACCCTTGAGACTCTGGGTTTGGATAATTTTGCTGATCCATTGCCATCAACTTACTTTTGAAGGCCATAATATCATGTTTTCTAATAGCTGAGTAGAACTCCATTGTGTATCTATATACCACAGTTTTTGTATCCATTGATTCGGTGAAAGACATGTGGGTTGATTCTGTAACTTAGCTATTGTAAATTGAGCTGCTATGAACATTGATTTTGCTGTGTCATTGTAATACGCTTATTCTACCTTTTCTGGGAAAATACCTAGAAGACAGGTTGTATGATGGATCCATCTCTAATTTTTTTTTAAATTTTTTATTTATTATTATTTTTTGAACAACCTTACAAGATTTTAACAAATAATATAAAATGTGTATAAAATGTGTAAATATTCTGGATATTGCAATTATCTCCAGGAGTGCCCCCCCCAATTACCCTCCCTTATCCCTCCCTTCCCTTTCCCTTTATAACTCTAAAAAAAGGTATTAGATTGTAAAGCATTACATCTTATCTGGATTTAACTCATGTTACTAGACCAACTTTCACACATCTCTAATTTTTGAGGGGTCTCCACACTCCTTTCCAGAGTGGCAGTGCCAGTCTGCAGTTCCACCAGGAGTATGCAAGTGTTCCTATCTTTCCACAAGCCCTACAGTATCTGTTACTGTATATATTGTTCATCTTTGCCAATCCGACTATAGTGAAGTAAAATCTTATTGCAGCTTTGATTTGCATTTCTCTGATTACTAGTGATTTAGAACACATTCCCATGTATTCATTGGCTTGCTCAATGTCCTCTGTTGAGAAGTTTCTGTTTAGCTCTCTGGCCCATTTATTGATTGCATCATTTTTATTTTTGGTATTTTAAAAATTCTTTTAAAATTTTGGGTATTAGTCCCCTATCAGAGGAATCAAAGGCCATGATTGTATCTCATTCTCTAGGTTATCTTGACAATTTGGACCTCTTCCTTGGCTGAGAAAAAGCTTTATAGTTTAATGGCATCCCACTCCTTAATTTTTGACTTTAATTCTTTCATTTTGGGAGTTTTTTTGAGATAGTCATTGCCTACTCCCATATGCTAGAGTGTTAGTCCTAATTTTTCTTCTAGCAGATGTATGGTACTTGATTTAATTCCTAGTTCCTTGATCTATTTCAATTTGATTTTTGTGCAAGGTGAAAGATAAGGATTTAATTTTGACTTTCTGCAAGTGGTTGTCTCTTTTGTCCAATTGTTGAATAGGCTGTCATTCCCTCCATATTATATTTTGACTCACTTTCTCAAAGATCAGATGTTTAAAGATTTGTGGGTTTGTCTCAGAGTCTTCTATTCTTTTCCACTGGTCTTCATTCCTATTCTGATACAAGTACCATGCTGTTTTTGTTACTACAGCTCTGTAGTATAATTTCAGATCTGATACTGTGAAACCACCTGTTTTGTCTTTCTTGCTCAGCAATGTTTTGGCTATTCAGGGTTTCTTGTTCTTCCAAATGAATTTGAGAATTGTTTTTTCTATATCTGTAAAGAATGACATTGATATCTCGAGGATTGCATTGAATTTGTACAGTGCTTTTGACAGAATGTCCATTTAAATTATATTAGAAAGAGCTAATCCTTTTAAGTTAGTTTCCATTTGTTTGGAATATCATTTTCCATCCTTTCTCTTTCAGTTGCTATGTGCTTTTATTTATGAGGTGAACTTTTAGTAGGTACCATATTGTTGGGTCTTTTTTTAAAAATGCATTCTATCAGGAGAACCTTTTAATTGAAGAATTTGGTCCATTTACATTCAAGATTATTATTACAGGAAATGACTTCCTTAATTTTGTTGTTTTTTTTCTGATTGTTTTGAATATTCTCTCTTTTTTTCTTCTCTTATTCTTCTTTCGAGTTGGTTTACTGCATTAATATATGCTTGGTACTTTTTTGTTTGTTTGTTTAGAGTCCTACTCTTGTAGAGGGATTTATACTTTCACATACTTTCATAGTCCTCTTTCTTTCACTTTGCTTGCCTAAGCATTTTTGTCAGACTATTCTAGTGGTCATGAATTCCTTCCATTTTTAATATTTTGGAAGTTCTTTATTTCTTTTTCATTTCTAAGCTATAGTCTTGCTGGATACAGAAATCTGGTTAGAAGTTACTTTCTTTCAAATCATGAAAGAGGTCATTTCTTTTCCTATTGGCCTGTAAGATTTCTGCTGTCTAATAGGAATACTCTTAAATGTGACTTGGTTATTTCTCTTGCAGATTTTAAATTTTTTGTTTTTCTTCTGCTTTTGACAGTTGACTATAATAGGCCATGGTGAAGATCTTTTCTGGTTATATCCATTTGAGATTAATTAGTCTTCTGTACATGGATGGTCATATCTTTCCCAACATTAGGGAAGCTTTATACTATTATTTTATTGAACAAATGTTCTTTGATCTTAGCATTTATTTGGTCAACTTTTGTTATTCCAATGGGGATGTTTGATTGTTTTAAGGTGTGCCAAAGATCTTGAATATTGTCTTCATTCTTTCTTATTTGATATTTTTACTTACTATTTTTATTTTTGTTTGTTTTTGAGGTGGAGTGGTGATAGATTAATGGGATATTTCAAATAACCTGTCTTCAAGTTCAAATGTTATTTCTTCTACTTGACCAAGTCTGTTGCTGAGGATTTCAACAACATTTTTTATTTGACTTATTGAGCCCTTCATTTCTAGTATTTCTGGTTTATTCTTTTTAAATAATTTCTATTTCTGCTTAATTTCTCATTGATATCTTGCATTGTCTTCCTAATTTAAATTAGCAGTATATTCGTATCTTTTACATCTCATAACATTGAGTTTTTATAATCATTATTTTAAATTTCCCAAATATTTAAGCTAGGCATGCTGTAACATGCCTGTAATCTCACCAGGTAAGTAGTCTGAGTTAGGAGGATCACAAATTCTAAATCAGTCTCAGCATTTGTGAAGCCCTAAGCAACTTAGTGAGACAATGTCTCAAAATAAAAATAAATAAATAAAAGTATTTGAACCCTGGATTCAATCCTTGGTACCAAAAAATAAAAAATTAAAATTTCCTGGTACTTCTTCCACCTTTGTTTCTTTAGAATTGTTGCTAAAGTTATGTTCTTGGGCAATAATCAAATTACCTATTTTGTTTTTTCATATTTCTTGTGTTCCATATTGAAACTGGTGCATCTGGTGGGTCGAATTTCTCTAAAGTATTTATAGGCAAGTGGCTTTCCTAGTGAATGGTTTCTCCTGAATATATTTCTTAGGGTGTCAGTTTGTTTTGCAACGTTGGCTTTCATTCAACGTAGGCACTGTAGCTTTTTTGGCTGTGCTTAGAGAGTTTGAACACAGTCATACAAAGCCATGATCAGATAAGCCCACTATCTCTGTGGGACATGTAAGGATGGGGACACTCTAATGGTGAAGGCGAGTGTGGTGCAGACAGTGGTGAATGTGAGGTGCTCACTGTGTAACTATTCACATAATGGGAGTGGGGGCCCTTAGCAGGTGACAAGGATGTCCTCAGATACTGCTATGCCACATCTGTAACTAGCAAGGGATTCTGGCATGGCAGCAGTAGCAGCAACAGCAGCAGAGGTCAGTAAATTAAAGTATTTTTTCTCTGATCAGTCAGTGATATAGGACCAGATGCTGAAAAGGTAGGACAGTGGCAGGATCTTTAGCATCCCTCTGTGGCCCTTACATCCAGACTTGACAGCAGCATATGGTTAGAAAAGGTGTTTGCGTTGTCAGCAGCAGGAACTGCATAGATGGAAGCAGCAGTATCTGTGGATTTCCTCTCTGCTACTACTCTGGTAGTGCATACCTGGGAGGTGGACCTCAGCTCACCTAGAGGCGGGCAAAGTTGCTTTCAATCCCCTCAGCCACACGCACACATGAATGGAGCAATGACTAGAATCTTGCACAGAGTTGCTCAAGGACTTTCAGCAGCCTCTGTGTGCAAAGCAGCAATAGGAACCTCAGCCCTTCCTGTCCTCCAGTGACTGGTGCCTGACCGTAGCACAGGGAAGAGGTGCTATAGGTACTTTCCTCCAATCTTGCCACCAGTGTAAGTTCACCATTGATCACATCTTTAGTCTTAGGGTTCATTCAACCCAAACACCTAGTCTAGAGAGCAATGACCTCCATTCCCATCTGTGTCAATATCACTTAACTAATCATAAGATACTTTCCATTACTGAAACAAACTGAAAATTATGCAGAAAAGGAGTAGTAGACATAAATGAATTCACTAAGACAAGATATAAAGCCTTTTGACCCAGACTTGAGTTCTTTATTTATGGATTTCCATCAAAAACAGGTAACCATAAGGTGAAGAAGCACAAACATTTTTTCTCATCTACATCTTATTTGATATTTTCTCAACATGCAAAATATATTAGGAATCTATATAATACAGTGGTTTTAAACAGCCTCAAAATTACCCTGTTGTGGAATTCTTTTTAAAGAAATGCTTTTTTGTTTGTTTGATTAATTTCTGTTATTCTTGAATTCTACAAGAAGAAATTTTAAAAAAATTTAAAGAGAGACAGATGGGGGGGATAAAGAATCAAATTTAACTTCTCATGTGGCCTTCATTGCTCACTTTGTAGTGTACATAGTGCTGAAAATCACACCAGTGAACTTGAACATGCCAAGAAAGCACCGTAACTGCTGAGGCACTACTCCAGCCCTACAAGAGGTATTTAATATTGTAGCACATATTCAATGAATATTGTTTTCTATAGAGACCAGTGTTTTAAAAAATTTGCACTCAGATCTCCTCTAAAGTATACCATAACTTTGCTTTTTGATATGCATTAATGAATCTATTTCCTATCTAAGGAATCTTTCTCTTTACAAAGTAGCTTCATCGCTCCTTCATGGATTTGCTTGGTCTTGACTCCATAGACAATGGGATTCAGAGTGGGAGGAAACATCAAATAGAGATTGGCAATAAGGATGTGGACATGGTGAGGAATGCTTTTTCCTCCAAAACGGTGAGTAAAAATGGTGAATAACGCCGGAACATATGTGATTACAATAGCACATAGGTGGGAGGTACAGGTACCAAAAGCCTTCTGACGGGCATCTACAGATGACAAACTCACCACTGTTCGCAAGATCATAGTGTAAGACATAGAGATACAAAAGATATCAAAACCCCCAATGAAGATGGCTGCAAAAAGTCCATACATAGCATTGACCTTGACATTGCCACAGGATGCCTTGGCCACAGACATGTGATCACAGTAGGTATGGGGGATGAGATTGCCCTGACAATAGGGCAGGCGCTTGATGAGGAAAGTGAATGGGATGACGAATATTACACTCCTCAAGAAGGTGGCAAAGCTAGCCTTGGCAATGACAGGGTTGGTGAGGATGGTGGTGTAGTGTAAAGGGTAGCAGATGGCCACATAGCGGTCCAGGGCCATGAGCATGAGCACCCCAGACTCCATCCCAGTCAACATGTGGACAAAAAACATCTGGACCAGGCAGGCATTAAAGTCAATCTCCTTGAGGTTGAACCAGAATATGCACAACATTTTGGGTACAGTGGTGGTGGCCAATGTCACATCAGTGGAGGAGAGCAGGGCCAGGAAGTAGTACATGGGTCGGTGAAGGGCCTCCTCATGGCCAATGAGATAAATAAGACCCCCATTCCCCAACAAGACAATAATGTACACAAGGCAGAATGGCACGGAGATCCAGATGTGTGCAGTTTCCAGCCCAGGAATACCATTCAAGATAAAGAATCCTGGAGTCAGGATGGAGCTGTTGGCCCCATGCATAATGTCTGACAGAAGGATAGCATTTTTCACTCAACAGAAATTGCTGTCTGCATAGAAGAAGGAGAAATACAGTTAGAGACTGGGAAGAGGGTCTGGTTTGAACGGTATGACCAACAGATGCCATAAATACATTGTTTTAATATTCAGATTTTTTTTCAAATTTGTAAAAAACTTTGATGTTTTAAAATTGTTCAGTTGTACAGTCACACACTACTTGATATCCCTTTGTAAATAAACAGTGTCTAAGTAACTATCTTAGCTTTCCACACCTCTCTTAGTCCCCTCATCACATTACAACCATGAGCTAGACCATAACTGTTTTTCCTTACAATGTTCCATTTCTATTCCCTACTCTCAGAGTTGTCCTATGCTAATTTTACCTGAGTCTTTCACCAAAAACACATGAGTAGTTACATTATCACCCTAATCTGACCAGTCCTTATCAGGAGTTTAACTTTCCAGTCTTAACAGTTATCTCAAAGTTTAGCCATTATTCCTACCTTTAAGATTAGAAAGAAAACTTATATTTATATATAAAATACATTAGTAATAATTCAAGATAATACATTGTAGATTTTTAATAAACATATACTATATGAGAAATATTAAAGGTTGTAGTATGCTGAGTACTACATAGTACTCAGTCAGTATCATGTTTCTCCACATTGTGGAATTTTAAAGGAAGTTCCTGACAAGGAAAAGGAAAATATTACAATTCTAAATCATTAGAAAATCTTATATAATTTCAGAAATTATTTTTATTAAAGATGATCTCCATTAGGTATGCCAACCTCTCCTTTCAGCTACTCTGCTTTTTCACTTTTAAAATTTATTTCCCTATCTATCCTCAATGCTAGATTTGTATTCAGGAAATGTGGACATCTGAGAATTACAGACTGACTATCCTCCTTTAACTTAAAGACTATGTTCTTTGTAATTACTAGGCAGAAATAGTATCATATTTTTAAATTTCTATTTCTTGTAAGGGCAACATTTGAAGGGATTTACAGTTTCAGGACGACTGAAGCTTTCTAATGATTAAGATATTTTTTGTAGTTTAAAAAAGAAAATGATCCCTAAACTCCATGGTTGATTCCATGAATAAAATTTGATGTCAAACATTCCTTAGCATCTAGAAAAGATAAATATTTACATGCAGTGTGATAGTTTGAATTATGTGCTATGAAGCTACTGCCATAACAGCTACTGCCGAAAGTATAAAGAACCCACCAAGGAGGAACTACATGCTTCAGAGATTCATGTTCTCTCATTCCTAACTGACTGAGTCTACAGAAAAGATCCCTTCTAGTAAAGGGATTCTCACAATACCTCTCCAAAACAGTCACCATATGGCAAAAACCATCATTTCACAGTCCTAGACAAGAAAAATTTAAAGATTAAAAATTTCAGTGCCCACCCTCTTTCATTCATATGTACACCATGATGAAATGAGTAGGATGAAAGGAAAATGAGATCAAGTCCGGTGGCAGCCATTGAAAAGAAAAAGAGTCATTACCTCTTAAGAAATGAAATGGAAAGAGAAGTACATTTTCTCCTGCTACTCTTGCTTTGTGTTAACTCTTCCATATTCCAAGTTGTTGCATTCTTAGTCAACACAGTCTTTGCATTTCCCTCAAATAGCCTTTTAAAAAAAATTATCCAAACTCACCATACTGTTACACAATGATACCCATTAACATGGCTGAGAATCCTTAGGAGTTTTTAAATTCTGGAAGGACGTGTTCTTACATAGGATTTTAGTTCCCTGGGGGAATCCTTAGCAAGAGTCCCAAAGCTGACTTATTCTTTACAATTATGTGTCTCAATGGGTTCTGTGTGGAAAAAATATGAATTAAATTTGGGCTTGGAGGTGATAGTTTTATATTTACCAAAGTTTGAGTAGAAAAAAATACACAAAACCTAAAGGACATTAAAACTGATTGATTCTCTTTTTCCAGTGGAGAAATGTAGCCACCATGTCTGGTGGTGACAAATGCCATTTTTAAAAAAAATGTTCTTTTTCATATTACAAAAGAAATACATCCTGAATGTACAAAATGTATAAATTATAGAAAAGTATAATGAAAAGTTGTAGAATCATTTGAAATCTCAGTTCAGAGGAATAAGAACTCTAAAGAGTTTTCTGTCTTTTACTAATTTTGTAATAGATATTATTAACACATATTCTTATGTATGGTCTTTCGAATCTTTTAGAAAAATAAATTTTGGGTGATATGGACTTACAAACCATTTATTTATTTAACTGATTTTTAAAACATTTGTCTCTTGCTATTATGTGTGCTTTGAAATAAACGTTTTCAATGTCTAAACGTTTCCATCCCATAACAATATCAAATTATACATTTTATTACTTTTGAATGTTTCTATTTTTTCTATCAAAAAATAATTTCCCTATCAATATCATACTTCACTCTGTTTTCAGTACTGATTTTTGTCTCTCTATAGATAACTAAAAGCTATATTGAAGTTTGTGGGGTAAAAAAGCATGGAGAATTTTAATTGTACTAGTAAATGCTAGGAAAAAACATCTAAAGAATCAGTATTGACTATACGCTCCATAAAATAAATGGTCTGTCCCCATCTGAATATATTATTTGTTCTTTTTCCCAGTTGGACTAGTGATACTACTCTCATTAGTGTTTCAAATTGAATTACAGTTAACTTTATTTCTAGTAATTGTGAACAATTTTTGTGTTTTTATTAGAACATTTTAGGTATACATAATAGTGGGGTTCATTTTCACATAATCATACATGCATGGAATATAATTTGCTCCATTTCAGTCCCCAGTACTTCCCCATTCCTTCCTCTCCTCCCTCACCTTATTCTTCCTCTACTCTTCTGGTGTTCCTTCTCTTTGTTTAGTTTTTTTAAAATAGTGCTTTATTGATACACATAAAAGTGAAATTCACTGTGGTATATTCAGATATGTACATAGCATTGTTTGGTCAATCTCATTCCACAGTTTTGCCCTCTTCTATCCCTCTTTCCATCCTGTCAAACCCCCAAACTATGCCCCACTGATCTCTTCTGTTTTCATGAGATAACCCCCACTTTCTTTCCCTTTTGTGGTTTGGCTTCTGCATGTGATGGGAAACATTTAACCCTTGACTTTCTGAGTCTGTCTCATTTCACTTAGCATGATGTTTTCCTGTTCCACCCACTTACTAGCAAATGCCATAATTTCATTCTTTATAGCTGAGTAAAACTTCAGTGTGTGTATATACCACGTTATAGTTATGCATTCATCTGATGATGAGCACCTGGGCTGGTTCTATAACTTGGCTAATGGGAATTGCACTGCTATCAACATTGATGTAGCGATATGATGATATTAGTGCTTTTGGATAAATACCAAGAAGTGGGACAGCTCAGTCATGGGGCGATTCTATTTAATCTTTTGGGAAAACTCCATACTGTTTTCCAGAGTGGTTGTACTAATTCACAGTCCCACAAACAATGTGTGAGTGTATGTTATCCCAACATATTCCCCAACATTCATCATCATTTGTGTTCTTGATGATTGTTGTAACTGGAGTAAAACAAAATCTCAATGTAGTTTTTTTTTATTAAGAAAAGTATTTGTTGAATAATCAAACATGGTTCCAACGAAACAATATAATATAGTTATATTCTGAAAATTAGATTTACCCCCTATAGCCCCCCTAATTACCAACACTTTTCCCTCCCCACCTTTCCAGTACATCTCTATGAATGCCTTAGGTTGTATGTCTCTACACCTTACCAGGGTTTAATTCATGAGAGTTGACCACCTTTCACAATGGTCAGGGTTTAGCTCCAGCCTGACAGATGAGTGAAGACATTTGACCCTTGGTTCTCTGGATTATGTTGACTTCACTCAGCATGATTTCTTCCATAGCCATCCATTTACCTTCAAAGGCTGCAATATCATTGTTTCTAATTGCTGAGTAGAACTCCATGGTATATATGTACCACAGTTTTTGGATCCATTCATTCAGTGAGGGGCATCTGGGTTGTTTCCATAATTTTGCTATTGTAAATTGAGCTGCTATAACATTGATTTTGCTGTGTCACTGTAATGTTCTGATCCTAAATCCCCTGGAAAAATACCCAGGAGAGGAATATCAGGATTCCTAGGGTGGGTTCATCCCTAGGTTTTTGAGGATTCTCCACACTGCTTTCCAGAGGGACTGTACCAGTCTGCAGTTCCACCAACAGCGTGCTAGTGTACCTATCTCTCCACAACCCCTCCAGCATCTATTATTGTTTATTTTCTTCATTTTTTGCCAATCTGACTGGTGTGAGGTGAAATCTTAAATTAGTTTTCATTTGCATTTCTCTAATTACTAGTGATTTAGAGCACTTTCTCATTTATTTATTGGTTTGATCTCTGTTGAGAAGTATCTATTTAGCTCTTTGGCCCATTTATTCATTGGGTTATTGTGTTTTTGAAGTTGAAGTTTTTGAGGGTTTTGTAGATTCTGGATATGAGACCCCTGTCAGAAGAATTACAGCCCATGATTCTCTCCAATTCTGTAGGAAACCTCTTGACTAATTTGATTATTTCCTTGGTAGTGCAAAAGCTTTTAACTTTATGACATCCCATTCACTGATTTTTTACTTTACTTCCTTCACTTTAGTAGACATCTTGAGAAAGTCTTTGCCTAATCCCAAATGCTGAAGTGTTGGACCTAATTTTTCTTCCATCAGTTGCAAGGTAGATAGTTTAATTCCAGGGTTCTTGATCCATTTTGATTTGATTTTCATGCAAGGTGAAAGATAAGAGTCTAATTTCAACTTTCTGCAAGTGGCTGTCCAGTATGTCCAGCACCATTTGTTGAAGAGGCTGTCTCTCCTCCATGTAATATTTTGTCCCCCCTTGTCAAAAATCAGATGTTTAAAGATTTGTGGATTTGTTTCAGAGTCTTCTATTCCATTGGTCTTCCTTCTTATCTTGATAACAGTATCATCTGTCTTTGTTACTACAGCTCCATAATATAGTTTTAGATATGATACACCAAAACCACCTGTTTCATCTTTCTTGCTTAGTAATGTTTTGGCTATTTTGTGTTTCTTATTTTTCCAAATGAATTTGAGAATTGCCTTCTCTATATCTGTAAAAAAATACATTGGTATCTTAATGGGAATTACATTGACTCTATATAGTGCTTTTGGCAGAATGGCCATTTTTATTAATTCTTCCTAACCAAGATCATGGACATCTTTCCATCTTCTTAGGTCATCTTGGATTTCATTCTTCAATGTCCAATAATTTTCATTGTAAAGATCTTTTATTTCCCCTGTTAGGTTAATTCCCAAGTATTTTATTCTTTTCAAGGATATTGTAAATGGGACTGATTTCCCAATTTCTTCATCTGCCCTATTATTGTTAATGTATAGGAAAGCTACTGATTTATGGGTGTTGATCTTGTAGCCTGCCACTTTGCTAAATCTGTTTGTAAGTTCAAGCAGTTTAGTGGTGGAATTTTTGGATCTTCCAGATACAGAATCTTATCATCAGCAAAAAGGGAGAGTTTGAATTCCTCTGCCTTATTGCTCTTGCTAGGGTCTCAAGAACAATATTGAACAAAAGTGGTGAGAGCAGACAGCCTTGTCTTGTTCCTGAGTCCAATGGTAATGCTTTCAGTTTTTCTCCATTTAGTATTATACTCGCTGAGGTTTTAGCATATATAGGGGTTTACATAGTTCAGAAAAGTTCCTTTGATCTCTATATTCTCAGAGGTTTGAGCATAAAAGGGTGCTGGATTTTATCAAAGGCCTTTTCTGTATCCATTGAGATGATCATATGGTTTTTTGTCCTTGATTCTGTTCAAGTGGTGAATTATGTTAATTGTTTTGTGTATGTTGAACCAGCTCTGCATACCTGGGATGAACCCCACTTGATCATGATAGATTATCTTCTTGATTAGTTTTTGAATATAGTTTGCTTGAACTTTATTCAGGATATTTGTGTCCAGATTCATCAGGGATATTGGTCTGTAGTTTGCTTTTTTTGATGTGTCCTTATTGGGTTTTGGTATCAGAGTTATGGTTCTTCATAAAAAAGTGTTTCGGAGAGTTCCCTCTTTTTTGATTCCTTGAAATAATAAGGAGAGGTGTTAATTCCTCCTCAAAAGTGTGGTAAAAATCAAGGGAAGCCATTCAGTCCATGGCTTTTCTTCTTTGGTAGACTTTTCATTGCCATATGGATTTAAGTGCCTGTTATTGGGTTGTTTAGGAATTCAATATTGTCCTGTGTCAATTTAGAGATGTTGTATGTGTCTAGAAATTTATCCATTTCTTCCATATTATCTAATTTGGAGAGGTATATATTTTTGAAATATGATCTTATAATTTGTTGGATTCCCATGGGGTCAGTAATGATCGCTCCCTTTTCATTGGAGATTTTATTGACTTGCTTCATTTCTCTTCTTCTTTTAGTTAGATTCGCTAGGGGTCTATCTATCTAGTATATTTTTTCAAAGTACCAACTCTTTGTTTCATCATTTCTTTTTATTGTTTTTTTTGTTGTTTTTCTCAAATTCATTAATTTCAGCTCTGATCTTGATTATTTCCTGTCTTCTGCTGGCTCTGGGGTTAGAATGTTCTTCCTTTTGAAGGGCTTTGAGATGAAGTGTAAGCTTATTTATTTGGGATTTCTCTTCATTTTTAATGTAGGCACTCAGTGCTATAAATTTTCCCCTTAGGAAAGCTTTCATGCTGTCCCAGAGGTTTTGGTATGTTGTGTCTTCATTTTCATTCTCTTCCAAGAATTTTTGGATTACTCCTCTTATGTCTTCTTGGATCCATTCTTCTTTTAATAGGGTTTGATTCAATCTCCATAAATATGTATGTTTTCTGTTATGATTATTACTGTTGATCTCTAGGGTCATAGCATAGCGGTCTGAAAAGACACATGGGACAATGTCTACTTTTTTATATTTGCTAAGATTATCTTTATGAACCACAATATGATCTATTTTGCAAAAGGATCCATGTGCTGCAGAGAAGAAGGTGTATTCTGCTGACTTGGGATGGAAAATTCTATATTTGTCTATTAAGTCCATTTGATTTATGGAGTTTTTTAGGCTGGTGATTTCTTTATTAATTTTTTGTTTTGATGATCTGTCTAATGGTGACAGCGGAGTGTTGAAGTCTCCCAGTATTTACCTCCTCCACTTTCTCACTGTCCACAATTGGTCTAGATAATCTCATCTCTAAATTTCACCTGCATTACCCTCCCTCTCTGACTCCCAATCAATTAACTCTCTTCAACCCCCCACTATTAAGGCTGCATAACGATTACTGCTGTGATTGTTAATCTGAATAACACTTGTTTCTTCATGGAGTCTGACATATGTGATAGTTAAATACTAGTGTTGCCAAAAATATTGATTATCACTAACACTAGTTGCATAGGCTGAATTCAAAAGTCTATTATAGTATGTTCTAAATAACTAATATACTACTGATTATTGTAAGCTTTGGTTGTACATAATGACAATTTTCTACTAGCACACGAGATGTTGGAAATTTGTAAGGGTAAAAAACAATTCACAGTAAAGCGGGTAGACTTTTGAAATCAACGTTCCTGACAAAACTCCATTTCAAGTAAGGGACTGGACAGATTTCCCAATCCAATAGCTTAGTCCTTAAGGCAAGAAACAGGAAAAAGAACGACCAAATCTTGTATTGCTTTCACAAAGGGTTCACCAGTCAAATAAGAGAGAAGAATCT